>KV455012.1:226712-273078 GCA_001662575.1 Pseudogymnoascus sp. 23342-1-I1 | reverse complement strand
AGTGCAGTCCGACCATTATCCTTAGCAGCAGCAGCATTGACATCAGCCTGTGCTATCAACAGTCTGTCAACCACGTCTAGATGGCCTTTCTTAGCTGTCACTTGGAGTATAGTCCAACCGCTTCCGTCCTTCACATTGACATTGGCGCCTTTCTCGACCAGCAGCTTGACTACCGCTTTATGCCCGTTTCCTGCGGCCCATAACAGCGGCGTCCGACCGTAACGGCTGTCCTTTGACTCGACATTCGCATATTTCTCCACTAGTAGCTTAACAATAGCCTCGTGCCCATTGCTTGAAGCCCATAACAGCGGCGTCCGACCGTAACGGCTGTCCTTTGACTCGACATTCGCATCTTTCTCGACCAGTAGCTTAACAATAGCCTCGTGCCCATTGCTTGAAGCCCATGACAGCGGCGTCCGACTATAGCGGCTGCATTTTGACTCAACGTTCGCGTCTTTCTCGACCAGTACCTTGACAAGGGCCTCGTGCCCTACTTTCGCAGCCCACAGCAGTACCAACTGAGCCACTGAGGTATAGTTCCCTTCGGCTGCTATATCTAGCGCAGTCTTGTTGTTCTTGCATTGAATGTTGAAGTCGGCCTTGCCTTCGAGCAACAGTTCAACCACCGAAGCAGACCCCCTATCGACTGCAATATATAACGCGGTCTTTTTGTCCTTGCATTGAATATCAGGGTCGGCCCCGTCTTTGAGTAGGTGCTTCGCTATGGCCTCGTGATTGTATTGGGCTGCCCAATGCAATGATGTCCATCCCATCGAGTCTTGAATATTTGGTTCGGCCTTCGCCCTAAGCAACAACTTGACAACCGCTTCAGACCCTCCCCAAGCTGCACGATGGAGCGCTGTCTGCCCGTCGTGTTGGCATCTGACATCTGGATCGACATCCTGACCTTGAAGCAACAGGTTAACTACCCTTTCGTTCCCTCGCTCGGCTGCAAGGTGTATCGCCTGCTGTCCAAATTTATCTTGAATGGTTTTGTTGACTTTTCCGCTTTTGATTAGTCCCTGGGCTTCCTCATCATGGCCTCTCCAGATTGCACGGTGTAATGCTGTCCACCTATATTGATTCTTAACGTTAGGATCACCCTTTTCTCCTCCGTCGACGTTCGCAGTTGATAGCCGTAGCTGGCCCTCCTTCTCCTTCTCCTTCTCCTTTACTTCTGGCTGTGTCGTGATACCTTCGGTCCATTCCTGGGATTTGAAATCGGTCTTCCACTGTCCTACTTGCCTGCTTTCTCCAGCTCCAGAGATGCTTGGACGATTGAGCTGATTACTGTTTGTTACTCTTTTATCACCGCTCCAAGTTTTCACCTGGCTCCAAGCTCCCCCTTCCACCTCCACCATCCCTTCCAAATGCCCTATTCTCACTTCTGCTTCTCTGTGAAAAAAATCCGCTTCCGAGAGCTTCTGTTGTGGATGAAACTTTACGGAACCGACAAATTGGCAAGAAACTTCCCTTACGACCTTCTTCGAAATTTTCACAACCAGGGCCCTTGTTACTGATATAACCCCAGGCTCTACTAATAGGATGTGATTATCTTTGTCCATAAGAGCTAAACGGAGTGTTGCTCGTATTAAAGGGTGTGTGTCGGTCCAAATGTAATGTCGGTCGGGAATTCTATCGAGTTTAACCACCGACCAGGTGCCAACGACCTCGCCATTCTTTTGAACGCGTAGGGCGGACTCAGACGAAGCTAGCGGCAAGTCAAGTAGATTGGCCGAGCACCAACTAAAGCACTTAGACATGGTTGCTGAATTGTAGAAAAGATTTCCATGGGAAACTTTAGCTATCTGCGTTAGGATTCGTTGGTAGATATCTTGTTGAGTAGAGACTTGGCCTATCTCAACCCCGACTAAAAGCCCTGAAATAATGGCTATGTCCCTATGCCAAGATGTATGGCGGGGTCCTAGAACAGTCAAGAGATCGTTGACGTTTGTAATTCTCTTGTTCCTTAAGTTGACTATCGCTTTGGTTGCAATTCGATGACGTCCGGAAGAACCTTCAGCTTTTGCGAGAATATCTTCATCAAGGTCCTTGATAAGAGCCCCTTTGAACATAACCTTCACCTTTGGGGACTTTGCCAATTCTAACAATGTCCAACCTCGGCTGAACCAAGGCGACATAATAATTGCAAAGCATGCTGTCTCGGCATCAACCCATTCCCAGTTTCGGAGGAAGCAATCGTGGACCAATGTGATTCGCGCATCCTCGTAATTGTCTTGTATCTTGTTGATAGCCCTGCTGCGTGCAAGTTTGCCTTTAGGAATAGAGATAGTGTCCCACCATATTCCCTCGCATTGGAATTGTTTAGCAATCCCTTTGAAGAAGCTATATAGGCATTTGTTGACTTCCCCATCAGCCCAAGCTCCAGTTCCAGTTCCATCCGACCAGACATGTGAAATTGCCATAAACCGCTGAAGAGGCTGAATCATGGACCCTCCATCCAACTTCCACGCCGTCGGACTTCCATCTATTGCAGCTTTCTCCAATATGGCACTTGGAAATAGGCCCTGTAAACGTTCGCATGGATCTTCAGTGCAGGACTCATGGCGCTGCACCACGGATGTAAAATCGAGCCGTGAATATTCGCAGAAATCGAAAGTGCACTGCTTGTGACCTTCGTGGCCTACCATCGACTTATTCTTTTCAGTAGGAGGTATTAGGAAGGGTAGGTTCTTTTCCCTCCCTGGAAGACTCCTAGCTACCGCCCATACGCGATTTGGACAGAGGTTGAAATCTTTTGTAGCCCTCTGGAGAGCTTTCGTTATCTCAGCAGCTTCCGTTATCTCAGCATTTGCCGCCATCTTCGTGAGTCAAGGGGACAGTATGGGTCTCGGATTAGTACGATCTGAGTTTAGGGCATTTAGTATTATCTGCCTTAAGGTCCGCAGCGGTATTGAGTGAGAGGGGTAATACTAAGGAACTTACGACGAACTGTTCAGCTTCCCACCTGCTTCGGTAAACTGAGCGGTAGAGGTATCAAAGTTCGACTGCTTGTCCAATTTCCAGAGGCTGTGTAATAGTTCAGACATGGGCAAGTCTGTTCGCTATTGTTAGTTGCCAAATGCCTAAATGCCAGAAGAGTATGCTTTTTGGCGACGTGGCGGGGAGTGTTGAGAGTGCTCCGGTAGGAGGTCAGCATGCCCGCGTAGATAACCAATCACAGGTCTCGGCTGTAGATCCTTTGTATTGACAAAGTTTTGAAGCTATCACCGCCTCAGTCTCCAATAGCAACTATAGATTTTAACATAATCAACTCATATACTCTGCTAACAAATCATCATATGATGTTGGCTTTTCCGTTTCTTTCTGTCTCACAGGTGTATCTTGTGTCAGTTGGGATTATTTCCTGCCCGCTTTCTCCCCTATATACCACTCGACTGTTCCCCACCGGGCACACTCTACATGTGGAATCATAACCGACGGTGATGAACATGTTAAAAATTTGTTCTATAATTCAGCATAGGCCAGTGACAAATCCTGGGTGTCTTACATTCATTAGGTCTTGTAGGCTTCCCTACGATGCCACCGACAAGAAGTTTGCGGCTTCCGCTGACCAAAGGTCTAGATGTCTGAGAATGAGCCCGCTGCCAGGCCTGGAGGTAATCCGTTTTCCATCATTTCTATTGCAATAACACCTAATGGACGGGCGCGGGTAGATGATGACGCCTCGTATTCGTCCAGAAAGGCTGCATTGTTAGCCCTTACCGCAATGCGAACATGATGGCATACCTATTTTAACACAACCGTCTTGGGTAAACAAAACTTTCAAAGTGTTGAGATTGCTATGTGCTGCCCCGTTCCTTGACAAGTGCCGGATCCCTTTGAATAGCTATGATGTTTAGCAGATGATCAAGATCTGATATGTAACATTTACCTAACAACATACGGCTGAGATGTGAATCTCTTCCAGTTCCAATGGGACTGCCATTACCTATTACAGTGTGGCGACTATATACTCCATAACCACAAGCCTTTTCTCCTCAAAGTGATACAATTATAGAAAAGCTACTAAATTATGATGGCAAGTCCATTCTAGCTCGGTAGTGCGAAGAACCGATTATAATTCTTTTATCACAACCATCTGTATAGGGGCTTTTTGTATATATGCGGCTGTAACGATTCCCCCTCTATCTAGAGAGCGGAGACTCTTATATGTGTTCCAAGGGTCTTCGGTCCAGTGGTTTATAGAGGTTCGCTTCTTGGGACCTTCCGTCTATGTCTCTGAGCCTAAGGTGGTCGCTTGAAGTGGCAATTTTGGAGGGATATATTTCGAAGCATCTGTCTTCTCTCGTTCTGCGTGCGGAACCTCTAGCAAACCCAGACTTTGCAATTTTATGACATCAAAACTCCCTGGAAAGACTGTGTTTCTTGTGTCATTTGATGGTGGTTTTCCAAGTATATCAGTGGATATCGTCTTGTCTTCAGCATAGCTCACCATAGTAGGCATCATGTGATCCCTTTTTACGTGACATGCCGATTTATCTGTAATTGTGTCTACGGCGGCGGATGTCAATCGGAGATATAGCAGTTGCTATTATGACCTCGGAATGAACGAAGGTGGTTGTCAGTATGATCCATCTGTTGTGGCGGATGGTCTTGAGGTGTAGTCCACCCTCCTGGTGAGATGGTCCCGAGGTAGAGTGGGCCACCACCACTCAGGGTGGTAAAATGACCCACTTTACCATCACAGTGGTTTGAAGATGGCGCGGCACGATGGAATGAATTACTACTACTATACTACCACCCTACATAATGACCCTTATCCAATTGTAATCGATTCCTAGCGCCTCTCGCACATACGGGTATTATGTCCTATTTTCTCACATTGGCCACAGTACTTCAACAAGCTTTCTTGTGCTTGGGCATGGAAAGTGGAGGTTGCGACAAAGGACCGATCACCTTGTCTCAGACCGCGGGATACAATGGGAAAGGGTCAAACAGGGCTTTGGGGCCATGGTAATTTTGTCGCTCGCACCCTCTGCTATTGGGCGGCGCTGATTAGGGTACGCTGTAATCCGCATATCCACGAATAATTCCTCTCTGTGACGCTTGAAAATGCACTTGGTAACAGCTGAGTGGAAATCTAAGATTATATCTCTAATGACTTCATAGGGTGTGTCTCTGGACTCAGGGACAGACGTTATAAAGCAAAAAGAACATCATGCCCGTGAGTAGCGTTCGAGCTACTCCGAGTTTTAGAGTGCTATGTGACTGATTTCACTAACTACTGTACTGTAAATATCACAGTGTAGTGTTTTTTAAGGTTCTGTATCTCTCTCGGTGGCGTAACTTCTACAGTACAAAACTAATTCCAGTTACCGTAATGGTTTCGGTGCCGTCAACGGTACGGTACGCTATATATTACAGTGCTGTGTCTTTTACTGCACATTGCTCTTTCGCCTGCTGTAACTCCCACTGCGCCGTATATATCACCGTACCGTTGGACGGGAAGTCAAACGTGGTTGCTGAAGCTTCGCAACTACGAACGTTCACTACTACGTAGGATATAATGGCCAATAGCATATCATCTCCAGCTGCTTGACTGGTCAGACTATTAACTACAAATGAGGCAATGTAGAACATGTTACCCCAGTTGCAATGGTTGCAAGGAGCTAAATAACTTGCAATAACTGGGAAGTTTGAAAATCGTTTAGAGGCCAAGAATCAGGCATAATCAGGCACCAACATCCTGGAACCCGTAGTTTCGAAATCACGTGAACCTGTATTTCGGGGCTTGGAAACATGGCTCTGACTCATGGCTCACGAATGGAGAATCATCCTAAAAATAGGGGCAAAGGCGCCCTTGACATGGTGCGAAGCCAGGTCGGCCAAACTTTGGTGTTGATACGAAAATGACGCGAAACTGACACGAATATGTTGCTTCGCCTCAATCACCCCGCTCACCCCGCTCATCCCACTCGCCCTGCTCAAACCCCGGCTCACCCAGCTCACCCCTCGCCTCACCCAGCTCACCCCTCGCCTCACCCTTCAGGCGGCAAGGGGCCGCGATTCCACGCCATGCCTATTGGCATGATTGAGACTATTAGCCAGAGGATACGCAAGCTTGTGTATGGCAGAGCGGACGGGATGCCCAATTCTCTTGAGTCTATGGTCGTATGTGGTAGATACTCTCATATCACGCTACATGTATGTGGAACTACGAAAATTGAACCAAAAAAGAAAGATCATAAAATATAGGTTGGGAGAGATTATTTTGGCACAAGTACGTATGGTCAACATGAATAGGGAATGCTACGCTATCGACGGAGAGAGGCGCCAGTTGTATAGAGCTGGCAGTGGCCAGACTGTTGTGTGCAAGACTCCCACTGTCGTCGTCGTCAACCTCTTTTATGGGTAACCCCGTCCAGGAACCTACAAATACCACTACCACTACGTAGGGACTTCAGATGAAAAAGGAATTAAAACCTAATTATTCTTTTGTATGCTGGATATACTGGGTATACTGATTCAATTATGTTGATGGCGCAAGTGTGGGAATTTACGACTGTTACGGGTGGGGATCGCTCACAGATTGGTGCAGTACAGAACCACTCCTCACCAACTCATCCGCTGATCGCTGATAAACAGAACGATACCAGCGGCATCGAAGATATCAGCTTAAACCGAGGACGCGGAGATTACTCTGGTTATCATCGCCGACGTCCATGAAATCAACAAGTACGCCCCAGATGCGTTCTAATGAGTCGCTGGGCATGCCAACACACGCTGCCCAACTCTACATCAATATACCTCACCATTTTCCCTCTCTAAACGCCTCTTTCAAACGGAAACAACTACATCCGGCATCCCCTAATTGACCTACGCCCCCGTCCCCGCTCTCGCCGCCGCCACTATCACCGCATCTCATCTCGCATCGCACCGCGCATGTCAATCTACATCTCCGTTATATGAGACCGCACAGCCGAACCAGCCCAACGGGTCGGGACACTCGCGATTACAAGCTACATTGGGCAGTGAGAGGTGGGGTGGAGGGGTGACGGGGTGATGGAATCGGCGATGGGGAGGAAGGCGGCGTGTGGTTGGTGAGCCGGACTGTCGGTTTTGGGGGATGTTGGTGGTTGAGGGGGCCGAAAGTGACAGGTCGGATTTCGGGGGCGTTGTTGGAGGTGATAGGGGGGCGGCTGGTGGTGATTGCGGTGGTGGCAGTGGTGATTGCGGTGGTGATTGCGGTGGTGGCGATAATGATAGTGATGGCCGCGGAGATGAGGTTGCGGCCTGACGTTGCATCGATTACGTGGGCCATGCGTGGAAGACTGGTGGTGGTGGCTGTGATAGTGATGGTGATAGTGACGGCGACAGTGATAGCGGCTATGACGGCGCCGCCGCACAGTCCATCACTGCTGCATCTCCGCGCGCATGAGAGACGGGGTAATCGTAGTGGTAAGCAAAGTGCGACCATTCGATTAAAATAGTAAGCAATGTGCGACCACTCAAAATTGTGACCATAAGTACCCCACATAGTAATTTGTATGTAAAAGTACTTAAAATTTCAATTTTACGAAATTATCACTTCCTCATTCCCACTCTCTCTTACTCCTACGCCCACCCCCTCACGCTCCGGGCTTCTGAAGCCCACGAGCTTATAGCCTAGAAATCTGAGCTTTAGGCCTAGAAGCTTACCGCCACAGAAGCCTGGAAGATGAGCTAGGCTGCAAACCGAGCCTAGAAGCAGCTCCACCGGGCAGGAATTGAAGCCTGGAAACAAGAGCGCCTCCGGAAGAAGAGCGTGCTAAATCGGGCCTCCCAATTCCTCTAGAGTTGGAAGACCCAATTATTAACCTAGAAACCAATTCTGGGTCCGAATATGAAAGTGCGAGTGAGGGTGGTGGGCGTGGGAGTGGGTGTGGGAGTGCTCGTGGAAGTGAGAGTGAGTAGGAATGAGGAAGTGATGATTTCGTAGAATTGAATTTTTAAGTACCTTCACATACAAATTACTATGTTGGGGTACTTCTGGTCACAATTTTGAGTGGTCGCACATTGCTTACTATTTTAACCGAATGGTCGCACTTTGCTTACCACTACGATTAACGTGATGATGCATGTGCGATCGGCGTCGCATCAGTGAGATCATGCTCTGTTGCGCCGCCGCCCCAACTTGGGTATGCCGTCGTCAACTCATACTGTTCATCACTCGCAATCATACCCTCTCTTCCTCTGAGGGATTCTTCCATCCAGTGTCCATCATCGATCCTTTGTTTTCGGTTGTCGGCAACCTAATTTCCCTCCACTCGCTGCTTAGTCCCCCGCTCACCCCCCCCTCGGTCGCCATGGTCGCCCGAACCCCGTATCTCGCACCGCTCCGCCGCACCGTCCCGAGTAGTACTAAACCGCCAAACTAACCATCCCTAACTCCACGGCCAACTCGCAAACCCGCAACTACACTCAAACTAAGCTCCCCTAACCTCTCACCTGATCACCGCCCATCTCTCTTATCCCCCTCTTGGCCCTCCCCTTCTATCCCATCGCCTCATCTTATCTATCGCGACTCCCCACGGAAATATACCGAAGTGTGCCCTAACCAGGCACCGGGTGGGAAGGGATCCGCACTAGCGTGGGCACCGAGTACTTGGGTTGGGTCGCCAGCCACCGTGCGGCGGGGTTGTGGTGCGTGCTAGGAACACGACGACGGCACGGTAAGTTAGGAGTATAGGATTATAGTACGGGACGTTGAGCACACTAAGCAGGGGTGGATTTGTCAAAACTACTCCATAGGGGTCGTCACCTGGTGGAGTGGTGGTATTTGTATTTGCGCGTACACGACACACTCCGGACTCGGAGTTCGGTTGAAATCCTTCTGCAAAGAAAAGGGATAGGATGGATGGGGGGGTAACGGAGTGGCGAAATAGCATCAGATGTCGTGCTGGCCGTCCTCCAACGAGACTACGCGACCAAGACGCAAGCAGCCAGTAAACCCATGTTACAGAAAAACAAAACTTGAATATATTTCGAAACCGCAATATACACCGCCCTGTCCCTGCCAATAACTACTCTAATCCCCCCACGCCTATCCTGGGCTTCCCCTGTCATACTCCCAGTCCGTGTCCCATCCCCGATGCTGCGCTCCTGTCCCGCGCCCCTGTCGGCGGTGTAGCCCCCCTGGTCGCCCGTCCCTGTCATCGCCCTGATTACGACAACGTGCCGTCTCCCACTATCATCCTTTTCCCCACTCCATCGTCACACGCTTGATTTGCGCCCTAGTTTGCTTGCCCTCGGCTCCTTTCCGAAAAAAATAAAATTGAAAAAATTGGATCTTGAACACCCCGAGGTTACGGGGGGTTAATATTGCCGGTAAAAAAAAATTGTTAAGTAAAATGGTGGGGGAAATATTGCAATAGTATGTGTTGTCGCTGCCGATGCCCCCCGATGCCCCCCGATGCCCCCCGATGTCCGCCTGATCGCCGTGTTGCTCCTGTTTGATGATTGTGTTTTGCGTATGTGAATGGGTATAGGTATGGGGATATGTAACCAAATCTAGCCGCCCGTTTTGTCGTAATATGTATCATTGTATCGTATCGTATATGTATCTTATGTGCGTCGTATATGTGCTATGCTAACAGCGCCGGTGAGTGGTGCCGGTGATGTGAGAGTTGATGGTGTGGTGTGAGAGTAGTCCGCCGGTCTGACCACTTTAATGATGGAGGGCATTTCACAGAGGGCGGGCTCTTCCAGTTGAGACGTGGTGGAGGCTGCTTGCGCCATACGCGGTTGAGACGGCGCTGGGTGAGTACGGGGATCTTGAGGGCTTCCATCCAGGGTGCCTCGACAGCAGGTCGGCAAGGACCACAGGCGTAACTTCTAGTTGGGTATTAGTGTTCTGTTGTTGAAGTAGACATGAGAGATGTCTTAGAGAAAGAGTGAGAGAGAGGTGCAGATGAAGGGAGAGGATGGGATGTAAAGTGAAAACTGTAAAAAGAAGAGGGTGAAAGTGAGATTCGAGAGGGAAATAGATAGAGAGACAGGGTGATGAGGAGACATGAACAACAGAATGGAACGAAGGCCGAAGTGAGAACTGCAAATAAACACACAAACATACCGTCTCTCATACGCAACAACGAACACCTTGCACCGGACATGCGTCCTCTCGTACGTTTCGCACCACGCCCGCACCGTGTAGACACGATGCCCGCACTTGTAGTGGACTTGTGTAAACGGACACATCTCGTTGGTGATATCTCCCTCCGTCTGTCTTGCGTCTGTCCGCGTCAAGTCTTGCTCTCCCAGCAAGATAAAAGTGCCTGCGTGCGTGCAAGTTTCTTCTTATAGTCCCTGTCCGTCGTCGTCGAACTGGCAAAGATAAGTCGGCAGCAGTCTCTCCAAAAGCGTCGTCACTGTAATCAGGACTTTCGTTTGTTCTTTCGTTATCTCACTCCCCTCCTCAAGAAGTGGGCGAACCCCCCTCTATTCATATCCACCCCCCGGCCAGACTCTACGCAGCAGCACGACATCCCTCTCCACCATCCCAGCTGTCTCGTCGATGTCTATCCCATCCCCTCTCGGCGTTCGCATCCAGTCGGACCCGATCGCCCACCATACGCATCCACACGCCCGGTCTCTTGGGCCCCGGGACCCCTGATCCCCGTCTGCGCCGCTCGCTGTGCCGTGCGGTAGTGTACGCTCCCAAAGTAGAGTACATGGGTCGAGACACCCCGGCTGCAACGAGTGGCGTGTCTCGATAGGCATTTCGGACAACTGACGAGTGCGGTGGCGGAGTGGGTGCCGGTGCGCTAAGTACAGTACTCTGAGGGGGGAGTGGAACGCTGGGGGGAACTGCTGGGAGCTGTGGGAACTTAGGTGGTCATGGTGCGGCGGGAGAGTGTGGTAGTATGGCGGGATGCTTGGTTTTCTGGTACTTAGCGCTGCTCATCCTGCCGCTACAGGAACGGAATATACAGGGTGTTTGTGAGCGAGGGGGGGATCGAACCCGGGGAACGGGGGACGCTCAGGGCTTGTTACTGGTGGAACCCGCGCACTGGAGGATATCATGACGGGGTCTTGAGAGGGGGATATGAGGCAGGGTTGGTATATTTGGGAATACCGAGTCTGGTAACGGGTAACGAGTAATATTCGGTGAAGCGAACCCTCAAATTCAACAAGGGTGCCTATTTGACTAACAATAAAGGGGTCATAGAGAAGAATCGTTGTTGTTGGCCGTGGAAGAAGGAGAGGAAGTTGTAACTGTCAATAATTATGGTCGTGATAGTGGCATGGGGAGATTATTGCTCTCGTATACAGTAAGTTACTGTACTTCTACTTCCACCACAGTGAGAAAGTCAGATTGCGATGGACACCTTCTCAAATCCAGGCAATAGAGGCATCCAGACATCAGGATTATTAGACTTCGAGACTTCGAACTATCTAGAAAATGATTCCAAATATCTAGACAACGATATCTACTCGAGTACATCCGCTAGACACCACAATCTGACCAGTCTGTCTCTACCCAGCGCCACCGCGGAACCGATCGCACCCGGCCATCACATCGCATCGCCATCGCCATCGATATTGTTCTGCTTCTACGCCGACCTGCATCGATCGCCAGTGCCCAGGCCATCGCCTGTCTCTGCGTCCTCAACCCTCATGCAGCACCTACAAGCACCCAGCAAGCGTCAACAAGCAACACAGCGCACACCCGCCGCCCGCCCTTAGACCTACGCCCGCTCTGTGCTGCAGAAGCCAGCTCAGGAGCTATGACACTTGGTGCCTCGACGGCGGCACGCCAGCGCTGCATGTCTTGCAGCCTACTGCCCACTGACCAAGTCCACCACCACCCACCGTCTCGGCGCCTCACACGCTTTCGATCGCGTGTGCATACGGCGCGCCGATCTGTGTCCCAAAGTAGCCGCAACGACCCCACGACGGTACAGCCGCCGCTGTAGAGCAAGGCCTTTCTGGGTTCGCGTTCTCGAGGCCGCTGCTGTTTTGGGGTGGAGGAGAGGACGGCTTCATGCAGGACTCACTGTGATGGGATTGGGAAGACAATAGTTTGTGGGGGAGGGGGAGGTGGGATGAGACATCTTGTCTCGCTTCGGAGAGTTTCCATCGTTACGGTCGTGCTGTGTCCAGGTGTTCCACGTGCAGACCTTGGACAATGTTGTTAAGGGTGCTATGTCCGCTGTGTTGCTCCTGCTCTCGCCGTCGCTGTCTCTGTTGATGTTTTGCCATCGACGATGGAAAGCCATCCCATCTCCCTTCACCCGCACACCCCGCACCCAAGACACGGAACGCCCCCCTCATTCGTCAGCTGTCAAGACACAAGCCTCCCCGCCGCCTTTCCAAGCACGCCGACGCATCGGGAATACATATTTCCCATCCCAGACGACGGCAGCGCCTAGGCACTACGCGGGGACCCGGCCGATCCCCCGCCGTTGCATGCATCGAGCCTGCTTACCTCTTCCAGCGCCGCAGAAGAACTCGTTACCTTGTTACCTGCAATCGTGTTTCTCGCCCGCTGCCGCGGAGCCGATGGTGTGCTACTGTGCACCACTGACTCGGGCGGGTAGGTAAGCACCTGTCCATGGGCGGAGCTAGGGGTTTGGTCTGCGGGGAGGGGGGCGGGAAGCGGTGGATACTGATTGCACGTATTGTGGGAATTTTACTGTAATAGTGCTGTAGAAAGGTGGCGGATGCGTGTCTCAGGAGAGAGACAATCCTGTCTACTGGACGAGACTGAAAGTTGTCCTGTCTCTGGTTCAGTCTAGCAGCACCAGCGGCAGTTTTTTCTGCTGTAGAAAAGCAAGAACAGCTAGATGCAGCACGACCGGTGTCTCGTCCTGCCAGGTTTTCCCCTTCCGATTGATTCCCCTGAGATGCGCATCGGAGTTTTGCGTCGCGTCCTGTATCCTCCTTCCCTGTCCTGTCATACCTGCACCGTACAGTACAGTACATGCAATAACTGCAAGTACTACCCAGCATCATTTCTGCAAGTAAACAAAAACAACAACAACAATACCAAATAAGACCAGCAGGACGATCTATCGCTGCACTGCGAGGGAAATCAAACATTACTCCACTGTCTCGCCCACGACTCGTAAGGTACAGTAGCATCCAGCACATCGCAGCAGCGTAAACACCACCACACACACCCCTCCCCCCTTCCGCCATCCCCACCACCGCCCCTCTCCCCACCACAATCCCATCATCCCATCTTCCCATCCATCCACCCAGCACCTCGCATCCCCCCCTCCCCCTCCCTCACGAAACGCGCCTCTGCCGTCCCCAGCCACACACGCTCGCAAGGTACGCCTCAAACGTCCGCCGACAGTGTCCCCATCCGCTTCGTCCCGTCTCTGTTCCTGGCTTGCGGCCATGTCGGGACCCGCACACGTGATAATCCCCCCCTTACACCGTCCAATATAGCACCGCACCCCTTCTCCAGCTGGCAATTCCACGTAGCCGGGTAAGCAGGGGGGATGCGATGACGGCTGTGGCGGTCTGGCCGACCGACGCGGTGGATACCTGTGCCGTGGTTACAGCACAGATGAGGGTGTCAGGGGAAAGAGGGTTGACTAGGGGGGCTATGCGAGCTGAGGCTGATCGGGAGATGGGCTGGTTCGGCGGTGTACAGTACAGATAGTACTTATGAGGGCGATGCAACCTCGCGGTGAGGAGCGGTGCGTGGTGGCAACTACTCTAGAGAGACGAAAGGAGGCAAGATAGCGAAAACTTCAGCTACCCCAGGTTCTCGCGGGCTACTGAGACATACAGTAGTAATCATGCCAAGCTGATTTGAACATCTTCATCATTGCCGTTCTACCTATCCGGCCCATCCGTCCTAGCTGTGAAACGCCTAAGCTCTGCAAGAAACCAAACGCCTTGAATCAAACTCCTCCCTCGTCTCGGGTATACGGCCCCCTCACGCCCTCACCCTCGGCTCCCTTATCCTCCTCTTCGGCGCCGGCGTCCCATTAACACCCATCCCGAGCGCGATCTTGCTCTCCCTCGAGCTCGCCATCCCGACCCTAACCTTCGTCGCCTTCTCCTCCTTATCTTCCTCCACCACCACCGTCTTCTTCTTCTTCCCCTTCGGCCCAGCAATACTCTTCGAAATTATCTTCTTCTCGTCAAACTCTCTCACACATGTCAGTTCCTCCGCCCATATCACACCCTTCTTCACCTTACCCGCCTTCCCTTTCTTCTCCTTCTCGTCAAACACCTCCTTCAGCAACCGCTGCCTCAGCACAGGGTCATCCTTCTCCTCCGCCTTCTTCGCCAGCAACTCCATCGCACCTAGAGCACCCGCCTTATTCTTCCTTGTATTCACCCGCGTCAGCGCAGCCAGTTCCTTCCCCTCATTCTTCCCTCCAAGCGTGAGTGTGGTATCCTCTCCCCCAAGTCTCCTCATTGGGATAAAGCTCGGTGCGCTAGGCGCCGCTGACTTAACAGGGAGCCTAGTGCGGCCACTCCGGCGACAGCTCTGTGGTTCCGTCGGCTCATCAGCTGGTTCCTGCGAGTTGAGGCGCTTCGACCGCTTAACAGGCGAGCTAGAAGTCGGGTCGACGAGCTCTTTTGAGGCGGACTTGACAGGAGAAGGGGAGAGGTTGCTATCCATATCCCCCAGCGGGATGCGTAAGGGGGAGTGTGGGGAGCGCTTGCGCTTCGGTGAAGACTTGGAAGCTTTTGAGGCTTGCACGCGGGTGAGGAAGGAGCGGAGCATGTCGGTGTCGTCGTGGTCGTAATCTACCGCTGGGGGGTTAGACGAGGCGGACTCGGCGCTCTCGTGGGACTCGGCGGACTCGCTTGATTCGGAGGATGGGCTGTCCGAGTGGCTGGCGTCCTCCATATGCTCGAAAACTGGTTGGGCGGGCTCAGTGGGGGAGACAGGGGCGGCGTCCGCTGGGTCTAGATCGTCGGGGGCATCGATAACCTCAACATCAGTTGTTTCTTGCTCCTCTAATGTGATATCGGTAGGGCTCGTAACGTTCTCTTCATGGTGTGAAGGTGCTTCTTGAGCATCTTCAGTGCTTGGGACGTCAACGTCAGAAGTGACAGGTTCTCCAGAAGCTTCGTCGAAAGCTTCCTCAATTTGATTTTGGTCTTGCTTAACGTCAACTACTTCCATAGAATCATTATCTTCAGCCAAGGCCGGCCGCTCTTCAGTCTCCTTCTCTAGAGGCTCAAGTGGTAGCGATTTCTTTTCCAGAAGTTCCTGTAGATAGCTTTTGATAGGCGATGACCGCCTCTTCACCTTCTTCATCTTCGCAATAGGGGTGAAGAAGTTGACCATTTGGTTCTCGAGTTCGCTCCTGCTGAGGTGGACCTTGGGAGGGGCAGTCGCTGGCACTGCCGTTGCCTTTGCGGCGCGAACAGGAGTCCCCACAGTCCCTGCATTATCTGCACTGAATCCATTGGGTGCTGAGCCTTCAATATCAGCACCAGCGAAGAAAGCCCCAGAGAGTCTGAGATTATCTCCAGCGCTTGACCTCTGTCCCTTCGTGCCGCGTAGCCTCTGCTTCTTTCCGGGAGATTTTAAAGGTGACCGAATCACTGGGGAAAAGACTTGTAGTAATGATGCCTCGGTCGCTAGGTTGAAATCCGGAACGATTGTTGGAGATTCGGTCTGAGGGGGGGTTGCAACAGCTTCGGTATCGACAAGCATCGATCTCCTCAGGCTCTTTCGTAGAGATTTCCGCGGCCGTGTAGCTCTCTTAATGGCATCTTCGGGGGATATCTGTAGGGCGTCGGATTGTGCTTGTATGTTGAGTGTGGTTTGGCGAAGCGACTTCTTCGGTGAGACGACCTTGTTGTTATTCCTCCTTTTCCGCGGCACAAACTTCAGGTCGTCTTGTATCGAGCTTTCGTCGTCGCCAGCGTGTACCGCACCTTCAGCAGCAATGGTGACCTCGTCTGGGAAACCCTCCCATTCTGTGCCATCCCACTCCGCATCCCTTATGTTCTGCTTCGCGCTTGTAGCCCTCGGCTTCTTCCTCGACCCCGTGCCCTCCTTTTGCAATTCTAGCTGTGCCTCCTCATGATTTGGATCTTTCTCAAAGGCTCGCGCAACCTTCTTCCAGACCTTCTTGCCGCGTAGTCGAGGGACACGTGAGGGCACCTTCGCGCGGTCCCAAGCTCGAAGCGCTCCGCGATTCGCAGGAGGTAAAAATGCAGACTTGCTGATATCCCTAATTCATTATAAGCACTCGTTGTAGCTATAGTAAGGTGGCAGGACATACCAGTCTTGCTGGTTAGGACCCTCCGACGCAGCCATTGTCGCTGCTATTCTCCTCGCGAGAACTTATAGTTTAGAACATAAAATCGGGGTGCAAAGTTCGCAAATATAGAAGGAATATAACTAAATCCTTCGTGCCCTCAAAGTACACGCGTCAAACCCGCATCAAAGTCGTGAATTAAAGATAAATCTCTTTGGGGACAATACTCCGTCTGTTATCGACTGGGAGTTTCTCCGTTTGTTTACATCCACCACTTCTTTTGGCAGCGCACCGGCCAACCGCTATCCCAAGTATGCACTAGCGTCACCCAGCTGTTCGTGCCTGATTTTGTGCCTGATTTATCTCCGAAAGTTTTTGGGGGACCATCTAGGACGACATCCCTCGCGACAGTTCAAACCTCTCAGCATTCGCCCTCCAGAGAAATAATTTGTCTGAGGATTCTCCAAGATGCCGCCAAAGAAAGTAGCTGTACCGAAAGCTATAACGGCCCATCTCCCACCTCTGCCAAAGCTTCGTGTCAAGAGGCCGAACCAGAACAATATTAACCCGTGCTTGGGAATCATGACTTCTGTTCTCAGTAGGTTTCCCCAGAGCCAAACACGCTTATAATCAAGGGCAAACGGAGCAAATTGCTAACGGAAATCTACAATAGCGTGCTGGGCTTCTTCGGGGTACAGCGTGGCGGGTTGCACGGCTTTGGAGACTTCACTGCGCGCATGCATGGACACACCGGTAAGTTACTCCAGATTCCGCAAGATATGGCGCGCGCCGAGAAGGGATGGATGGCTAATGTATCCCACGATTACAGAGACCGAAGGATGTGAAGAAGAACACCATCAACTACCATTTGTCGAGAATGTACCCCCAGATTGTCGGACCGAGGAAGAGGAAGTGAAGGGAGCGCAGGACGCGGCGGAAGATATGAAGCTACTGTATATCAGGATAGGAAGAGCCGGAAGAGTGCAAGCATGGTTTCGAAAGCGCATATGGAAGGAAATACTTGTACATTGGGAGCCATTGTTGTAAAGATAGGCATGAGAGCATTGGCGGCGTATTGGGATTTGGGAAGAGTGTATATGTATACCAGAGCAAATGAAGGAAGATCAAGCAAGATAAATACAGGGACAAGAGGCAAACATTGCATTGGAGTCATGGAGTGATTGGCATGAAGCAACCACAAGGAGTGTATTTAGTATGCCCCAAACCATACTTCGCGGCAATCCTCAGAAACTGCTCGATCAGCCATTGAAGCCCCAAACCCATGAGAATACAGGAAGAACAATTGCAAGGATAGCCACCAATCCCTATCACAATGCCTTGGCCAACAAACCGTACATTTGTAGAAATCAAACTTCGTATCTCGGTATCACGTGATGTATATAAATTACCTTGGATCACTGGAGCATTTAAGAGTATCCGCCATCACAGACAGCGAGCGGCCAACCAGCCACAACCGCTCCAATGCCAATGCCCCTTTTCCTCACGCGGCCGCTGGAATCTCCCCACCAGTCCCTCCTCTATTTCTTTATAGCATATAAGTCCCTAATCCTCTTAATCGCCCTCTGGAGCCCTGGTCCTGGTTACGACACGTCTGCCTCCCTTCTCACACTCCCTGGTGAAGATGGCTCATCCCTGACTGCCTTTTTCGAGCTCCTTGCTGAGAAACTGACGTCATGGGATGCCATATACTTCACCACAGTTGCGAGGCGTGGCTATCTCTATGAGCAAGAATGGGCATTTGCTTGGGGCTGGACGCACCTGATCTCCTTTTTCTCCTCCGGTAGCCCTCTCACCATACCCATCCTTATCTACGAACTAACACCCCACAGACCTCGGCCAGACCTCCCTTGCCTATCTCCCCCTTGAAAGCCTTGTAGGCGCCACAATCGCCCACGCCTCCCACGGCCTCTCGGTCTTCGCGCTCTACCACCTAGCCTGCGCCATCTTCCCTGGCCCATCTGGGCCACAGCTAGCTTTTATCGCCGGATGCCTCCACATCCTCTCGCCCGCCGGGATCTTTCTCTCCGCTCCATGCGGGGAGAGCACTGCTGCATTTTTAACCTTTGTTGGGGTTCTGTTTTTTGTCTGGGGTGTACCTGTTGGTGCTGTCTCGTCAGGAAAGCAGGATGGGTTCGTGGTGCTTGCTGGTGTGACGCTGGGGCTTGCAACGACGGTGAGGAGCAATGCGCTCCTAAACGGTATTGTATTCGCAGAGGAGGCGGTGCTGGTTGCGTGGAGTGTCAGAAAGGGGTTGTCGGTCCAGAAAATCCGACGGTTGGCTGCTGTAGGGGTTGGCGGATGTTGCATCGCTGTCGGCTTCTTGATACCACAGTACATTGCATACCAAGAATACTGCTCCTCTGCTTCACCTCGGCCGTGGTGCGCGGGCTTGACACCTAGTATATACACGTTCGTTCAAGAACACTACTGGTATATCCCCACGAATTTCCTCCATACCCAGGCACTAACACGAATGGCAGGGATGTCGGTTTTCTGCGTTATTGGAAAGTATCCAACATTCCGCTCTTCCTTCTTGCGGCGCCGGCCCTCGTGATTCTCCTATCCTCTGGTCTTCGCACAGTAGACCTAACGGCGCGCGAAACGACCAGACCCTCGCATAAAGTAGATCACTACAAAGTTACTCCGGCTGAACACGCCCTCTCACAACGCACCATTCGTCTACTTAGGAGTCTGGCTTACCCACAGCTCGTACTCGCAGTGCTAGCGATTACCAATTACCATGTCCAGATTATTACGCGCCTAGCATCTGCTTCGCCAGTATGGTATCTGTGGCTTGCATATAGCTTTCTAGACGCTGGACAGGCTGACGGGAAGACGAAAGCAAGGGTTAGATGGAGCGGTTGGGAAAAGGGTGTGGTTATGTATATGGTCATGTATGGGCTTATCCAGGCTGTTCTGTTTGCATCGTTCCTTCCGCCTGCATAGCGTATTTGTGTTGAGAGCTGGGAGAGTGCCTTCTACTTCTGTACTATCAAATATAAGCAGTGTTTCTTAGTCCCTGTTTCTGTAGTTGACTAGCCTGAGCTGCTGCCGGGTGCTTGTTTCACTCATTTTTTGAGTGCGTGGTAGGAAGTTCTTTCAGTACACCCGCTTTCGGTGCTCAGCCGCCCAACCAACCACGGCAAATACAGATCACCACACTTCTTTATCAAACAGGCCTTTGTCCATTCCGCTTCTACACTCACCATCAAACTGAAGAATAAAGCATAACCAAACTATTTTCCACACTCGCTTGCCTGCCTCAAGATATCTGTCTCGGTTTAATATGCAGGTAGCCCCGAAACAAAGCAAGGGAGGTCCGTCCTTCAAGAATTGCTAGTTCACTATCCCCGGCAACTTTAAAGTTGTTGTTGATTTTAGCCTCCGCTGCTCAAGTTTATTTCGGGCTATTATTTACCACGGAGACGGGGGCCTACTTACTTTTATATTTCAGATATCTCTTCGGAGTCCACGCAAACCATCTACCTGGATCCATCGGCAACCTACTTTATTCAGATCTCGGAAAATACAAAGATCGGCTAGATAGGTCTCTTACAAAGCCGATCTTAGATCTGATACAGATCTCCTGTTCGTCTCACTTGCACTTCTTCACTTGGATCGGCCACCAAGATTTTGACTCGGTGAGACTTCACACGCTTGAGCGTCTTCACAAACGTTCCTACCTAAAGGTAACACTGAAAGTATTCTCCCAATTATCCGTCTGGATTAAAAACACCTCTTGCTTCACATAAAAAGATGTGGAGCAGCCACAACTCCGGAAACAAGGGCATACCCGGCCAGAACGGTGCCCAGGACAACAGCAATCAAAGCAACACCATCAACCAGGTCAACCTTCAAGAGAACTACCAAGGAAACGAGATCAACGTGGGTAGCGAATACTTTGTTAACTTCTCTCCTCTTGCCGCTGGTTTTCCAGTGTATCCACTATTCCCATTTGATTATTACCAGCCTCCATTTTCAGACTTTATGGGAAACTATATGTTCCAACCAATGCCTGGGTTTGGCAACAATGGGTTTATGCAAACTGCTTTCACCAACACAGCCAATCCGGTGAGTTTGGTATGAGCTCTGTTCCTTCCTATAAGGCGAATCGGATGGTAGTACCAATCTATTTCAGCCGTTCACGCGATATTCTCAAAATCATTCCCTTTTTGTCCAAACCAGAACTACCTGAACTAACACCCGGCAGCAGGAAGTTCAACCTCAATGGTCTGTTGCACCAGCCCATTCTGGTTTATCAACTCAGTCTGTTCCGTCAATTCGGTCTACCACATCAGCTCAGCTGGCCACGCCAACTCAAACCATTGTATTAGCCAGACCTGCCACCAGCATGGCTTTGAACTCTAGGGCGGAGGAGCTAAAGGCTCAGCTCATAAAGAGCAAGAAGGAACGTGTTAAAGCCAAAAATGGGCTGAAAGCCGAGGGGGCTGGTGCCAGCACCCTCGATCCAACGTCACAGGAGATGGCGAGTTTACTTCGAGGCTCTCCTACTGTGCTCAGAAATCTGCCCAAGGTTTCTACGGGTGGCTCTACAGTGTTATCTATCTCACCGAAAGAGGTTCTAAGAGGCGTTGTAGTCAATACTGAATCCAAGTCAACTCGGAACCAAAATCCATCAGGAGGAACAGCAGCAGAATTGAAGACCCACAAGATTGAGGTTACAAAACTTCTTGCTGACGACAAAGCTACTGCTGAGAACTACAAGACGCATCTAGGTGCTAATGGATTGCCTGCTTCAAAGATTCAACCATCACCGGATGGCGCTAGGGCTGTACAAGACAATGCGCAATCGAAGGGGTCCCAAACAAAGCTCAATCTGATGCATTCAAAACCAGCTGTATCTCAAGTCGCAGCTTTTCGTGATATTGGGCAGAAAACAACAGTATCCAAAGAATTGCAAGAGAAGGTTCAGACCAAAGAGTGTGTCCTCGAGGTTGTGGGAAAGGGAAAATTGCCATCCGCGCCCAGTGCTATAGAGGATAAAGTTCACATCAAGGCTCACAGCAGCACAACGATGCAGGATAAGATGCCTGCACCAAGACACGAATATCCTGGACGACGTGGGTCTAGTTCTAATACGACTGACAAGACTCGAATTGATGACTGCGCCAAGGGCAAGAATAACTCAAGTGCAAGGAATGGTGCCAATACTGTACATAGCCCAAAGGGAGACCGAAATTCGTCACTGGAGAAAGTTCTTCTGAGCAACGACGATCTCCGCGACTGGCTCAAGATGACTAAATGGGATGATCTTGCCCATCGCAAACGCGCCCTCGAGCGCCACCGCACCATCACCGCAATCGACACTGAAAAGGCGCGCCTCCTCGAGACTGTTGCCAAGATTGAAGCTTTAGACAAGGAGAAGGCCAAGATAGAGGCTGAAATGACAGAAGACGAAGGCGAAGTTGGCGTCAAGTCCCCTGGACATCCCGCAAAGAGATCCACGCCGCGGGCTTTTGGGATTTCCAATTCGGACTCTGAAGATTCTGCAGATCAGGCTAAAAAGCGTACCGCACCCTCAGTCACCCACAAGAAGCGCTCTTTCTCCTCCTTCGCCAACTCCAACCGCACCGCTCTGGAGCCCAATAGCCGTCGTTCCCGCGCCACTGATACACAGAGATCGAGCACTAGTAACTCGGGAAAGGATCTCTTCCAGGACCGCCACGAACATCGCGGCCGTTCCCGTGAGCGCCGTGGCTTCACTGATACTCGCGACATGTCACCCCGTCTTAGGGCTTTCCTGGACCGCGAAGAGGCGCGCGAAGCACGCGAAGTTGAAGCTCGTCACCATAACGAGTTCCGTGGTTTCTACCGTGGGGACTTCCGCCCTTACCGCGGGTATCGCGGGCATGGACGCGGCCGCGGTAGAGGCAATTTTGATCAGCAATGGTAGTTTGGGGGCTGGTCTGGGGAAGAATGAGTTGGCGTGAAAACTTAGGACCTCGGTAGGAGAGTTGCGTCTTCGGAACAAATAGTACTATTATGTTTTACGAGTCAATTGTTTTTCGTGGTACTCTAGACGAAAAAATATTACAGAATATTCTATTCCTTATTATTGTTTTGAGAAAGTATAGTGTGTGGTAAATGCCCCTAATGAGTATTTTGCCAATATGATAAATATCCGTGATACAACAAAATATTTGTCCCCCCCCAAGAATTAATGTAACTGTTAACCCACTATTAAATTATAAATATATAGTGTAGGACTGACATTTGTAATCAGAGTTAGCTACGTTGACGCCGTGACCTTTTAATTTTCTTTCCCAGTTTTCCAATGATTATTTTTTAAAAATTGTATCATTAGAATATTTTATTTCATCCCCTAAATCCACCCGAAATATGAGCGAGGGTGCAACTAAGCGTTTACATTTAGAGCTTAAGACCAGCCACCGTATGTTTACAATAACCACCTGTATCTCGCCTCCAGTTCTCAATCTTAGCATCTTTCTTTGTCCACCATAACCAACGCCTCACTAGATTCCGAATTATAACCCAGCATTCACCAAACACCGCCGCGAACTCCCCACCGCGCAATAAATGTCGACGCCGTATAGTATACACCACCCCCATGCGGGGATCTCACTCGTCTTCCCCCTCAGCATCGACCTCCACATCCCCAACCACAAAATCCTCTTCATCACTAGTCACCATCTTCTCCTTCCCCTTCCCCTGTCCCCCTCCATTCCGCCGCCTACTCATCCCAGGCGTCTCATACAAAATCCCCTCCTCCTCATCACTACTCTCCTCCTTCCCCTCCTCCAACCCCTCCAACCCCTCCAACCCCTCCCCAAGCCTCACCTCGACCCCCAGTCGACTCCTCTCATTCACCCGTGGCGGTAACCCAGGTCCACTATCCGCATTCCCGAAATCGCTCTTCTTGGTCCCCTTCGGCCAGCGCCCGGGACCACGTCCTGTGCCGCCCGTCGACCGCCGCGAGCGCGACGCCTTGCGACTTGACCCCGTTGAACGCGCGCGCGAGCCTGTGGCGCGGCGTGCAGTGCTGGGGCGGGAGGCAGAGGGGCGGGCGCTGCGGGGCGTGGAAGCTGAGGGGTGGGAGAGGGAGAGTCGGGGGGCTTTAATGCGCGTGTTGATTGGGGGGTAAATTTCGAAACGGGAGGGGGGGATGGGGGAGAAGTAGTTGTCGGTGTTGATGGAGAGGGAGTAGTCAGGGTGAGGACCGCCGTTGGTGAGAGGTTGGAGGGATGGTCGGCTTGATGGAGGGGAGGCGGGTGTGGGTGTTGTATCTGTGTCTGGACGAGGGCCCTTGCCCGAGGTTCCAGCTAGGGATGAGTCTAAGACCATTTCATCACCTTGGTCGACAGATTGGCCTCCTGCGTCTGACGCAGCAAAAGAGGCGCCATTTGTTAAACCGTTGGCTTGTCCGCTTTGGATATCGCCATTGGTTAAAGCAGGTTGCGTGTCGTCAGCCGGATTCTCGTCATCCTCGTCTTCATCTTCGCGTGGCGCAACGGCGCTCATAGGCGGGGCGTGTTCTATCATATTCTGGTTGTTGCGGCCCATGATATAAGGTGTCCAGACGAGTCCGTGCGGGTTGAGTCTGACGTAGTTCTTGTCTTCCCATTTCTTGATGTACTCTTCGTAGAAGTCGTAGTCGAGTCTCAGGGCATATGTGCCAGTAACTGGGTCTCTAACGAGAGCCCGAAGCCCTTCGAGAGCAGAGACAATGTCGTCAGCCGTCATACCGGTTTGATCGGATAGTTCGACTACACTTATTGACCCTTTCTCTTTTGCATCCAGCAATCTGTAACATAGGACAAGACGCCAATAGTTCCTATAAGACACCAGGCCCATATCTGAAAGTGGCTTTTCCGGAGATCCGGATTTTCTCTCCACAAGCGTAAGCAAATAAGAGAAATCGATAAGAAGATTGCCGTAGCCTTTGCGTTGATGAATAGGTAAGGTGAGAATGCACGAGACATTATTTTGACTGCTCGGCCTTTTTTCCTTGGAAAAGTATCCCACGAAATGGCAGCCAAATTCGTCATATTCTGTCATAACGTAGAATAGGAACGGCTCCACGTCGTAGTAGAGAGTCTTTGAGCCCAGGAAGAGTTTCGCAAGGAGGCATAGGTTCTGGCAGTATACCGGATTCTTCCGTCCATCGACTTCAAAAACGGAGATGGATGCTTCTCTGTATATCTCGTCTCCTGGCGGATGCTTTGCTGCACACTTCATCTTGTGGCGCCAGGCTACATATTCTGAATTCATGTATTTCAAGCAGAATTCGCAGATATGGAGCACACGATTGCGACTGTATTCCTCTGGGTAGGGCGCAGCATACCAGGTGTCGATCTCGTAGCCGCCAAAGTTGATGCACTCAATTTGAGACGCTGGACCAGAAACTTTGCGTGGTTTCTTCACGTTTTCTGCTTCTGCATGTTCTAGAGCGGTCTTGAGCGCCCACTCCTCTTCTGCCTTTTGACGAGCATTGTCGAACATCCGACGGTCATCGGCCTGGGGTAATGTCTTTGTTGTATCTGACTGTGCTTCTGTGAGTATGCCACCATACGGTTTCGATTTCAGCTCGTCCATGTCCTTATCGTGGAAAGAATAGAATGGCTGAGAATAGATACGCGGCACGTATGCCGGAGGCGGAGCTGACGTTGATGCTCTACGTGCAGCTGCTGTTGTTCTCGGCCGCTTCTTCACTGGTTTGGGGGGGTTAGCAAGGATGCGTGCCAAGTCAACCGCATTCAATCGAAACCGAATAATCAGGCTTGTCCGAGTATGTTTTTCGATCGTTACCGGTGGCCTTGAAACCTTTAGAGGCCTAAGTGATCGAGATGGCCGAGAACTAACAGGTTCAGCCGCCTTATTCACGTCTTTAAATCCCTCGGCCGGTTCCACCCTGTGGCTATCAACATTCTCCGCTGCTTCGGCGTCCATCATTATTGCATTCGAAGATCCGTCAGAGGTTCGCTTCCGGCGTTTACCGATGGACGATATAACGCCCTCTTCTGCCTCCGCAGATGAGGTCTTGCGCTTCCGTAATAATCTCGATCCATCCATTGGGTCATCGTCAACAATCAAGTTATTGAAAACGGAGTGCGAATCGGGTTTAATGGCCCCTCTCTGGGAAGGGAGTAAGTCTCGTGCCAGCTTCGGTGCTGAAGACCGTCGGAGGGTGATTACCGATGGAGTTTCTTGGTTTACGGTTTCCGGTTCCAGAGCATTGGACACACATCCCGGGCAACGCCATTTCGCAGCATCTAGAATGGTCAGTTAGAGTTCATAGACCGTTTCAATGGGCCGTACCTTCATCTGCTTCCAGTGCTTCCGAATCTCGCGCGCATTGTCTATGTGCTGTTCACAGCCTTGTCAGTATCGCCTAGATCCAGGGGCATACTGCGGATAGCCATACCATTATCGCCACAAACAGCACAGGCAAGATACTCCTCAAACTCTGGGCTGGGATCATGCTCTTCGTCTTGGTGGCAAAAACTGCACAGATTAATATTATGATATATTGTGAGATTTCCGCAAAGGGAACTTACATGCAACGGTTCGGATCGATAGGCTCAGCCTCGTCGTCTTGCGCCACAGCAGCCTCCCATTCAGCCTCGGCCTCGACCTCAGACTCGTCACTTGAGTCATTGGACGCATCATCCGCCGCATCTTCGCTCTCTTCCTCATCGTCTTGTCCAAATGCAGCATCTTCATCATCTTCATCCAGCTCTCTCGGCTGGATCTTGACAGCACCGACTCCCTCTCCATCCTCGTCATCTTCATTTTCTTCCGCGTCATCCATGGCTCCATCGCCCCCCATGCTCATTCTAATGGTATCTCCATGGTCATGCTCATAGTCATCTTCCCCCTCTGCATCTCTATCTGACAGATTATCGTCCTCATGGTCCTGCCTATGCTCCTCATCTTCCCCCTCGTTGTTTTCGTCTCCGTTTTCATCGTAGCCGCTCCCGTCCGTATGGTTCTGATGGACTCCATTCAGTAGCTGGTTGTTCGCAGCAAACGCCTCTGCATTCGCGCCCATGTCCACGTCTTGGTCATAATCCTCCTCATACTCCGCATCGTCCTCGGACGTCGGCATGCTCTGCTGCACCTGCTCCCCCAATAGCATCGCGGCCACCATGGTCTCAGCCAGGAGTAGCGGGGTGCATGAGTGGTGTATGGGTTGCGATTCGTATCGTTGCGAGACGTGATTTCGATGTGAGCTCGTCTGTTCGCGAAGCAGCAGCGCGCTTCCGTGTTACCTCAACATAAGTAGGCGTATGGAGAGTGCGATGGGTCTTGTCTGCAGTTATCGAATTGGGCAGCACAGCTTCCGCCGCGCTCAGTTTCCGCCTTTGCGCTCGTCGCGCTCTTTGTAGTCGCGCCCCTAGATTGGGACAGGTGGGAAGATCGAGGCTCAAAATCACCAGTCGTGGCCGTAAGTGTCCACCACAACACTTTTCAGCAAATCTGCGCGACTCTGTAGAGAGGCTAGACCAGTGCGACGCGTAAATCCAAATTACTACGCGAATTTCCCCTGTTGTAGAGTTGTGCTGTCGCGGCGTGCGCAAGGCTCTGGCTGGGCTGTCGTCGGTGGTGTTGCCGGGTGCCTTACGTAAGCGACGCAATCAACGACGTCCGACTTCAAGCTCCCGAGGAAGACGTACAATCAGGCCTTTACACCACCCGATACGAGCGCAAGGTATGTTGGACCGCCCCGACCTTCGAGATATGGAATATAAGAGCGTGTGGACTGACAATTGAGTGAATAGCTACACACTGAAGCCACAATGGGTGTCCCTTTCGAAACCCTCATCCCGTTCGCCATTATGCTGACCGTACGTCAACTTTCCCAACGCCTACACTCTCAATCTCTCGACGGCTTGGATACTGACAATGCGATGTAGATGTTCGGCATTACCGGTGCCGGATTGTCGAAGGTCAGGGCGATGCAGAACGGTGGAAAGCGTGGAAGACATTCCGTCGATCAATGGGATAGCGTACGCCATTCCCCAAACCCCCTCCGTTGACGATGGCAGAACTAACAGTCTTTTAGCAAAGTACGAACCTCTAAGATTCCGAATCCTGTATAACAGATTGGGTGGATGGCGGAAACTGGAGAGGGATATTGGCTAACCTCTCATAGTGATGGACCGCGACAGGCGGTTAACAGGCTTTCTTCGCGGCCAAACCGGCAGTGCTATTGCGCCGGCGGGCTTCGAGCTGAACAACCCATGGAGGGTAAGTCTAGTCCTGTTGCTGTTGGAAGTTAAATCAATGCTAACAATGTCTGCAGCTGGAGAAGAGATTCCGTTAAATTACCCACAGACGGCAGCACCTCTAGAGACAACAACAAAATGTATATATCCAAATCAATAAAAATTAAAACCAAACCTAGCATGTACCAAGTTAGTTTGCTGTGAAGATTGGAAGGAGTCGGGCTTTGGACCAATGGTTGGTCGTGTCACTTCAACTTTTGACGCTTCGTTCTATTAAGCTTCTCGGAGACTCGGTAGTTAGGTCGTTTTTTGTATTTTATTCCCAATACCATACGCAGTACCATACGTGAGCTTTCAAATCCTTGTCTTATATTTGGGCTTTAGGTATATCCCAAATCTGTCAATACAAACGTACGTATACGGATCCCTCTAGGTAACGTTGCCCTGGTCTCGTTATTTGTGTCGTTGAAACGTATGAAGAATGACGGTGCACAAGTGTACAACAGCTGGTGTCTGCAGCAGTTGTAGTTAAGATAAGGGCGTTCGATCACTGGGGTCTGTAATTAAGAAGCCAGTTGGTTGGAAATAGAGAATAAAATTATTATATTCGTTTAAATTTAAATTTATGTTATTAATTCTCAACCCCCTCTTTGGACATCTAGGGAATACGAGTAGGCTTCTGCTGGAAGATAAGACACATAAGGATACCCAAATCTATAATGGTTACATACAGCTCAGAGTCTATGTTTATATCTAGGTTTGGCTGTAATATTATTGCCTGTTGTGGTATCACATGTAAAGTCCGCCTTGTTCCTTCACCCCGATTCCCCCGAGACTCGTCACAAGCCAAAGAAGCAAAAGGGCAATAGGATTTGATAGGAGAGGATTGATATTAGCTACATCCATAAATTTTTATGGAGAATGTCCGTACAGTATCACCACGCATTGCACAAATTGAATCCCAACACGTATACTCTAGACATTTAGGCAGGCGACAAATTCTTGTTGCAGAATGGGCATTTCTATTCTCCAACGCTCGCTACATTGATATAAGGGAAATACACTCAAAGGACCTATAGTCACCTTTATTTCTTGTTAAAAGAATAGAGTCATGTCTGTACTGCAGCAGACTGTGCCTCCAACCCCAACCCCCCAGCCAGCACTCCGCAAGGCCGTGTAAAATCAAACCGGGGCCGCTCCAATCCCACCGGCGTCTGCCACCTCCTCCTCGCCGGGTATCAACTCCTCTACTCCATGCCTTCGCATTGCAATGATTGATTTCTACGTCGATCATACAAATTCATCACCGCGTTGCCAACGTGGATCCCTCGCCTCCAAATACCAACATCCCATGGTTACCCCTGACAATCCTCTCGCTCTCCACAAAGTTTGCCTTAGAATTGCCCACTCCCAGATCCCTCAGTTTGCCACTCGCAATATCAAACAGTACGCCATGAACAAGCAACCCGCGCTCCTTCACCGCATCTTCAACAACAACATTGCTCAGCAGCGTCTCCACGCCCGCGGCGACATTCAGCTCCGCTAACCGAGCCGCCCTCGCGCCCTGATCAGCAATTCCCTCCAGCTCATTCTTATTCTCGCGCCTCAGCTTCTTCAGCGGCGTGAGCCACGTATCCAGCACCCCGCCGACGCGACTATCCCCCAGCGCGGCCCCAGCACCACCACAGCTCGTGTGTCCGCACAGCACGATATGCTGGACCTTCAAGTGCGCGACCGCATACTCGATGACGGCGCTGGAGTTGATGTCGGTCGGGCTGACGATGTTGGCGATGTTGCGGTGGACGAAGACGTCACCGGGCTGGAGGCCGAGGACCGTCGTCTCGGGGATGCGCGAGTCGGAGCATCCGAGCCAGAGGATCGTGGGCGTCTGCCCGGTCGCGAGCGTGGGGAAGAAGGCCGGGTTCTGGTGCGTCTTGTACGAGGCCCAGGAGGCGTTGGAGGAGAGCGCGTGGGAGAAGGGGTCGGCTGTGTGGGGGTCAGTGGAGGTCTTTAGAGGGAGCGAGAAGCGCGCAGCCGTGATCAGGCTGCGAGGAATGTGGCAGGTCTGCGTGCATACCTGTTGGAAGCATTGCGGCTGTTTGTGAGCGTTTGAAGATGGTTCGACTCAGATGGTGATCGGTGGGTAATTGACGTTGAGAGGCGTTGAGAATGCCTACTTGCGGTTGCGGCTTGTCCCGGCACAAACCCGAGGTTACGAATCAGGGTTCTCGTTCGCAACGATTCAGAATTTCTCAGACGATAAATATATTTCGAACAATAGCGCGACGAGAAATTCGGTGATAATGAGCAGCGTCGGATATCAGGAAGTTGTTTGTTGATGAGTACAATCGGTCGAGTGCGGGCCTTTCCTATGTCGGCGGCATTCGCTCGGTGTCTCCGCGGGTCGGGTGGTGGAGTGATAAGCAAAAAGCTTTATCTGAATTAATCGATAAGGTTTTTAGGGTTTGTTCGTTGAGAAAAGCGCCGACAATGAGCGAAAATGGCAAGAAGGGTGAGGAAAACGGGTTCACGGAATATAGTTACGGGGGAGAAGGGAGAAGTTTGTAAAAATATATGATAATGTTGCATGAAGACCAGTCTCCAGGAGGAACGGGCCGACAAAATGCACAGCAACTCATCAGTGACCTTCGATGTTACAACTGTTACAACACTGTCTGGGCCGTCTGACCCCAGTTTCGCCCGCCACCCCCCAACACAGCTCGTCTCAACAATGCTATTCGCCCAGGCCCGCCCACTACGAAAATCACACCATCGCCGCCTCAAATATTATCCTTGGCACGATAATTTATTTTTATTTTTCTTTTTCGTGAGAATATCGGCAAAAAGCAAATGTAAATGTACTCCAAACAGGAAATTTCTGTGCCGGGCGAACAAGTCAATATCAACAAATCGCGAATGGGCAGACATGGTAGACATTGTGGGAATCAATGGCTTTTCGTAGAGAAGAAGTTCATGGAAAAAAGCATTCGCTCCGTAAAATTGGTATCATCGAGCTATCATTCATGGATACAGAGCTAGCTAGAGAGATATGACAATCCCACGGTCTGTTACTGAAACCATACCAGGAACGCCAAAGGACACCAGCCGCAATCAAGACTTTTGGGTTATTACACTTAGATCTTGATGGCAGACTCGAGCGCCTTGCGCTTCTTCTCCTGGCGAGCGTTGGCCTTGGCACCCATGATGCCACCACCCCACTGCCTCTTGGCCTCCTCGTACTTGTCGGTGTAGCCATCCTTGATAGCCTGGACGAGCTTGGAGAGCTCAGTCTTGTCCTCGGAGCGGACCTCGGTGATGGCGAGGACAGCGGCGGTCTTCTTGTGGACGACCGTACCGAGACGGGCCTTGCCCTTGACGATTGCGTATGGGATACCCATCTTGCGGCAGAGAGCTGGGAGGAAGATGACCAACTCAATTGGATCAACATCGTTGGGAATGAGGACGAGAGCAGCCTTCTTGTTCTCAATCAGGCCGACGACGTGGTTGAGACCGTACTTGACGGCGTATGGCTTCTTGGAGACATCCTCCTTCTTCTTGCCCTCGGCAATGGCGCTAGCCTCCTTGACGAGACGCTCCTTCTTCTCGGCCTTGGACTCAGGGCGGTACTTGTTGAGGAGCTTGAAAGCCTGGGCGGCGGTGTTGCGGTCCAGGACGTTTTGGAACTGGGCAATCGCAGGTGGGACCTTCAGGCGGAGGTTGAGGATCTTCTTTTGGCGCTGAAGGCGGACGTACTCTGGCCACCTCACCATGCGGGAAAGGTTGCGCTTGGGCTGGATAGCCTGACCGATGCCATGGTTGCGAGTGCGCTTCTCAATGAGAGGGTTCTGAGAGCATTAGCAGGCCTTTCCATGAGCTGCTGGAGTGGGGAGATGATAACTTACCTTCGCGGCCTTCTTGGAAGCAGCGCCAGCCTTTCCCTGGGGGAAGGGGGCGGCGGCAACTTTCTTGGTGCTCTTGGGAGGCTAGTCATTGAGAAAGATCAGCTAATGTTCATACATTGCAGCTGTTCTAAACTCTAAGAGACAAAACAAAATCTCGGTGCCTTTCGACACACGAGAAATTGTTATGCTCAAGCCATTATCAAGTGTCCTCGGACGAAGTGATAGGAGTCGCGCTCATCGCAATAGGGGCATCAAGTATAACTGTGTATTTATCTTACCATGTCGATTGATTTCGCCGGGTCGGATGGCTGTAGTGATTGTCGTGAAATTGGCGGCGATGAAGAACAGAAAATCAGAAGAGAAGAAGATTCTCGGATCTGTGCGTCGCGTAGGGCATGAAGTCTTGGCGTTTGCACTTGCGCTAACCACGATTAGATTAAGTCGATAAGACAGTTTGCTCAACTAGCAAACATATTTTTTGATTTGCGACTGTAACCTTCATGACCCCGCCATCGAACAGTAAAGTCAATCTCCTGAGAGATCTAGTAGTGCATTTATGCTAGATTTTTTTTAAAAGATGGCGCCCTCAATATGTGCCATTTGTGAGACCAACAGGGCACTTATAATTCGGCCAAAGAACCACCAGAAACTATGTAAAGTCTGTTTTATCCAAATTTTCGAAGACGAAATCCACCACACCATCACAACCACGAACCTCTTCACTCCAGGCGATAGAATCGCTATAGGCGCCTCAGGAGGCAAAGATTCTACAGTCCTCGCTTCTGTCCTAAAAACTCTCAACGAAAGACACAACTATGGCCTTGACCTCGTCCTCCTCTCCATCGACGAAGGAATCAAGGGCTATCGCGATGACTCCCTCGAGACCGTCAAGCGGAACGCCGAGCAATACGAGATGCCACTGAAGATAGTCGGCTACGACGAACTCTATGGCTGGACCATGGACCAGGTCGTTGCGACCATCGGCAAGAAGGGGAACTGCACATACTGCGGGGTCTTCCGGCGGCAGGCCCTCGACCGCGGAGCGAACATGCTAGGCATAAACCATGTCGTGACTGGCCACAACGCCGACGACGTCGCCGAGACTATCCTGATGAATCTTCTCCGAGGCGACCTACCGCGGCTGGCCCGCAGCACCAGCATCATAACTGGAGACGCGACATCTTCCGTCCGCCGCAGCAAGCCGCTGAAGTACGCATACGAGAAGGAGATTGTGCTGTATGCACACCATAAAAAACTAGACTACTTCAGCACGGAGTGTATCTACAGCCCTGAGGCCTTCCGCGGTTCAGCAAGAACCCTCATAAAAGCGCTCGAGCGCGTGCGACCCTCCGCTATCCTAGATGTCGTTCGCAGCGGCGAGGACATGGCAAAGCTTGTCCCTGCCGAGGTGACAGGGGGTCCTAAGTGCGCTGGTCGCAAAGCGGAGATTCTTGCCGCGGACCGTGAAGAGGAAGAGGGCGCCGGTGGCTGCGGCAGCGGGAACGGGAGGAGTAGTGGCTCTGAGATGGCGGATATGGAGAAGCAGCTGAGGGATAATGAGGGTGCAGGTGCGAGAGAGGTGGAGATTACAAGTGCGCAGGTACCGAGGCGGCGGGACACGAATAGTAGCATGGCGAGTTCGCGGCCGGGGAATTTAAGGAAGGAAGTTATGGGGAGGAAGTTGCCCCGGCAGACTCTGGGGACGTGCCAGAGGTGCGGGTATATGTCTAGTCAGGCGATATGTAAGGCATGTACGTTGTTGGAGGGGTTGAATAAGAATAGGCCGCAGGTGGAAATTGAGGTTGATGCGGAGGATGAGGATGATAGCTCGACGCTGAGGAGGAAAATGGAGGGGATAGCCTTGGCGGCCGGATAGATAATGGAGACATGTTTCGGCTACAACATCTTCCGCTGACAATTAATGTCTGAAACTTACGCTCAATGCTTTAAGAGGACATCATGTTTCAGAGTAGTACCATCAGAGAAGTACCATTCTATAAGCCGATCAACAAAGTGATATCATAACGACATTCCCTCTAAAAGAACTCAATTGCAACACGTCCAAATTACATCAGTGCGGCCAAAACACCACTAGAAATTCGGAATCGTTGTTCCAACCCCCTTTTCCCTAGCCAAAGTAATAAGTCCCTCACCAACCACCAGATCCATCAATCCCATACCAACGCACTTATAAACCACATTCCCCTCCCTTAGCCAGGTAGCCATCGAATCATCCTTGCTCTTAACCTTCCTATTATCCATGCTCAGGCTCCGAATCTTATTCCCAATCCCACTCGGACCAAGCGACTTCCGCGAGCTTTTCGACGACCTCGAGCTATCTATGCTCTCCCGCTCAGTCGACTCCGTGCTGACGGTGCTCAGTTCGCTACCCTCGCGCATAACGGCATGCATGCTCCCCTGGCCAGAAGAAGAAATGTCAGATAACTCCCGACGGATTCCATCGAGGTCAATCTGCTTTCCGTCTGCGCTAACTTCATGGTCATCCGAGTTATCTGGGCCGGCGAGCTGGCCTCCAAGCATAACTAGTTCGCCGACTTCGACGAGTTGGTTGGGAGAGAGGCCAGATTGGATGATTTCTCCGGCTTCTTTGAGACAGCCAGTCAGAGTGTCAACGACGACAACACCACCTTCCGAGGCGTGCTTGTGGTAGTGACGGTGCTCATGGGGCTTGACAGCTTGCTGGAAGATTTCGATTGGGATCTCAATCATGTGAGGTTTGTAACTGCCAATCGCAATAATGAGCCTACCTCTTCGGCGACCCTCAGTCGACGTCAAGATCGACGGATCGAATAGTGGTGTCGTAGAAGGAACGGTGGTGATAATCACATCTGCGGCGCGAAGCTGCTCCTTCAATAGCCGCGCATACTCGCCATATCCGGGAGTCAGGATTGAGAATTTTACGTTTTCCCAGCCCTCGCGCTCTTTGATGGCTGGATCAACTGAGTAAAGGGTCTTAACCAAGTCTCGCACCCGGTCAGAGAAAGTCCGGCTAATAATATTAACGGTTTTCAGGGAGCTGCCGCGGAGGAGGAGGGCGAGGCGGATATGCCAAAAGGCTTGGCGACCCGCTCCGAAAACGGTGATAGATTTAAAACTTTTGCGGCGGCAGAAGAGAAGGGAGGAACAGAGCGCGGTACGGAAAGCGGTAATTTCTTCGGCATTCAGGAAGCCTGTGGGTGTGCCGTTGCTAGACATAATCGTGAGCGCACCATGGGGGGTCATGTCCGCCGTAGACGCGGTGGGGCTTTTTGCCCCAGGTGTTGAAAGAGTAACCACTGCGGGGTAATTTGTGAGCTATTTGCTTTTGCGCGATGAATAATTCACCAACCTTTCATTCCAATCCCCGACGAGCTTGTTGATGGCATAAAGAGAGTCGTCTTTCCGCTGGGGGCTACCATTGCCGTTCGCTCAGGCTGGTGCATAGCACATGCCGCTTCGCCTTGGGTTCCCGTCGAATATTCATGTAGGGCTTTGCGTAAAGACTTCTGCAGCGCGTGGGCATCATCAATGGTAAGGCTCTCGAGGACTTCGCAGACATCTGCGTCTGTGAGAACCGTAAGAGACATTGCGAACAATAAAAACAGGCTAGACAGTTGTAATAAGGGGGCGTCGAACAGCTACACAGCACCAAGAGTTACGCCGTAAAAACGTCAAATCGCATATAAATCTCGTACTCTGAGGACCCGACATTGTGTTAGATTTTAACGGCAAACTTGATAGTGATAAACGGCTTACCTGTGCAAAGGAATGTTCAGTAATCTTCATACACGTTCACGTTGGTGGGGGAGGAGAGGTGTGTTTGATAAGAAGCCTCGCAGCTTGTCGCAGCCTTGCACTAAATTTACAATGCCGCCTGAGCTGCCGCTTCTAACCAATCATGACGTCAATTCTCTACCCCGCCCATATCGACCATCATGCGGGGTGATGCGATTTCGGATTTAAAATCAACGAGACTTTCGGAATTAAGAGGTGAACACCATATAAAAAGGTCGAAGTAACTTCTAGAAAATTGGAGGTAGATCCGTAAATTTCATATACTGCTTGGCCTTCTCATACTTAGTTTTCTCATACTTTTGGGCTTCCTGGACGACTTCTCATTCTCATTCTTATACTCCTATCAAACATGGCATCCAAAGAATCGGACAAAGAAATCAAGATGGAGTATACACGGCTGGGCAAGTCGGGCCTAAACATCTCGAAGCTCATTCTAGGAGGCATGAGTTACGGTTCATCAGAGTGGTGGGCATGGGTCCTAAACGAAGAAGCCGCTCTTCCCCTCCTCAAACATGCCTACGACTCTGGAATAACCACCTGGGATACAGCTGATATGTATTCCAACGGTGAATCGGAGAGGATCTTTGGCAAGGCCCTCAAAAAATATAACATCCCACGCAATCGCGTCGTGATCCTGACAAAGTGTTACTTCGGCGTCGCAGACCCCGAAGAGGGACAGCAACGCGTATACGCAACCCCTGGGGGCGATATTGACCCCAAGTGGGTTAACAGGATTGGACTGAGCCGGAAGCACATCTTCGATGCCGTTGACGCCAGCGTCGAGAGGCTAGGCACCTACATCGATGTCCTCCAGATCCACCGACTTGACCATGAGACGCCACGGGAAGAGATCATGAAGGCGTTGAACGACATCGTCGAGAGCGGCAAAGTGCGCTATATCGGCGCCAGCAGCGTGAGTTACCCCTATTAATCTGCAGTCAGACCGGATCCGCTAATTTAGAGCAGATGGCGGCATGGGAGTTCCAGACTCTTCAGAACATCGCCGAGAAGAACGGCTGGCACAAGTTCATCAGCATGCAGAACTACTACAACCTCATCTACCGCGAAGAGGAGCGCGAAATGATCCCCTACTGCAAGGACACTGGCGTGGGTCTGATCCCCTGGTCCCCCATGGCGCGTGGTGCGCTCGCTCGGCCGTACGATTCGCGGTCCACCGTGCGGGAGGGCTCGGATCACATACTCAGCGGTATCGTCCGCAAGGAATCGGAGATTGACAAGGCTGTCGTTGGCCGGGTTCAGGAGGTGGCCGATAAGCTGGGAGTGAGTATGGCGAGGGTCGCGATTGCGTGGGCACTGCAGAAGGGGACAAATCCCATTGTGGGCCTCAGCAGCAAGGAGAGGATTGATGAGGCCGTTGATGCGGTGAAGTGGCAGAGCGGCGGTGGGTTGACGGAGGAGGACCTCAAATACCTCGAGGATGCATACGCCCCAAAGACTGTTTCGTTTGTATAAGATGGGGGGCTCTGAGACAAGAGTAATGAGGGTTAATAAAAGTAAAATTTGCATTATTCTAACAAATGTATTGTTAACACTATCTATGGTCTAAGTACAAAAATGAAGCCATCCTATCTAGGTACTTTCTTTTTCTTATGTTCGGTGTGATTCCTATATTTAAGGCAACTTTGCGTCGTGACTGAGGGAAGTGCTTTAGGTCATTGGTGCTAGATACAACTGGTCTACCTAGGTGAACCTTGTAGCCGCCTAAAAGTTCAAAGAGTGACTGTAGACGGCAATAGCCATTATAGTAATTGAAATTCAAATTAAGGCGTTCAATTACTCAGGGTTACAATTAGTACGCCAGCTACTAACAAATGGAACTGAAGAGATTGACTCTATACCTTTAAACTGCTGGTATTGATCATAAGAGACATCGGTTCCTCTTCAGACTTTTGAGCGACACGAGTACTACCATGTACCAAGAACCTTGCCACTTATTGTTCCAACCGCGAACCGCCTGACTATAAGATGACTGCTCTATCTCGTGAGCAGTTGACAAGGCTCTCTCCATCCACCGCCGAACCACCGCAGCCAAGCCAACACATTAGACCAGGCTTATAGCTAACCATGGAGGAAAGCAGTATTATACCACTGCCTCTCGTCAACCAAGACAGGGTGCCAGATCTTATGTGGGTATATGCTCGATCATTACTATGGGGAAAAATTAATCACTGATATAGCATTGTGGTCATACCCGATTTCAAGAAGGATGGTGTCCCATCAGAGCAATCATGGACCTGGGTGAATTCCATCATGCCACAGGATGAGGCTACGGTTCAGATCCTTAGATTCCAGTATCGTATCGACCCTAACAGTAAAGTATCGGTATGGCGCCAGCTCAATGAAAAAGGAGGGGACCTGTTAAAGATTCTCTACCATGACGCACCTAAATACGATGTATGTGCGACCAACTTCCGTCTGTCGAGCGCTAGGGAATTTTGTTTGCTAGCTAATACTGACATTTAAAGATATTTCAGAAGCCGCTGATATTTATCGGCCACGGCTTTGGGGGAATAATCATTAAAAGGGTAGAGTCTTCACCGAAACGTTCTCAAGACTGTTAATAATGATAGCCTGTAGGCTATAAGCATTCTATCGAATCCTTCTTCAACACCCCGACAGAGGAGGGCTCTCGATTTACTGACTGGTGTCATATTCTTTGGCACACCGCATACGAAGAAAGACCGTCCCGAAAGCGGGGCACGCATAACGTGGCTATTAAAGCACGCTGGAAAAATGCCAAAGAGGTTCCTAGAGACATCGCAGTTGGACTATGTGGCGCTTCTCAGCATTTGTGACGATTTTGAGAAGTCAGACGTCCAGGCTACTGTTCTGTCAGTGTACGAAACCAAGCCCACGAAGCTAAAGGAAAGATTCTGGACTTCTAAATATGAAATAGTAAGTTGATAGTATCCTACTTACTAGCAATGCTAGAAACTAAAAGTGCACTCACGTATAGCTTGTGGATAAGGACCTAGCAAGGACCTGGGCCACAAAAGAAAAACTTCTGCCGAACGACAGTGGCCACGATGGAATCGGTACCATCCAGCCACAGTCTGCAATCCACCAACAGATCGGACTTCTTATACTGTCTGCGCCGAGAATTCGCAGATTGACTATGACCGAAAGCGCCATTAATCGTACGAGTTATAATGCCAGGGTTTGAACATTGCTAACATGATATAGCGTTAAATCTAGGTGACCATGTTGATCTATGGGAGAGCACACTTTCACATACATCCACCAGTCGAGGCGAGTACCATTGGTTCCCTATATTTCAGACAGTACTAACCTCTGTTAGCCCCGGACTCTAAACTTACTCTAGCAGCGGCGCAACTTGGCTCTAGTATCCCATCCAGCTTCGAGCACATCCATTCCCCAGATCCTGCTGAATACGTCAAGGAAGAGTCCTTTCCAACGCGACCATGCTGGGAATTTGGACCTTTTGAGCATGAGGAAGAATTCGTCGGGCGTGACGATATCTTTGACGCCATCGACTCTTGCTTCTTTCCAGAACCAGATGCCACATCCGACGGAACCAGCACTCGCGATCTTACCTGCTGCTCTATTAGCGGACTTGGAGGCATGGGCAAGACGCAGACAGCCATTGAATATGCCTGGTCACGCCGGAAGGACTTTGGCGCGATTTTTATCGTCCAGGCTGATCGCCCAGCGAACCTGTCCGATAGCTTTGCAGGAATAGCGTCCAAGCTTGGACTTTTAGACCCCGCAGAGAAGAATGCTAAATCCGGAGGGGAAACCGATTTGATCGTGAGCCGCAGCAAAGCAATGAAATGGCTTTCTGCACCCAAGTTCGCCCCTGAGACGAGTGATGGAAACTTACGTAACCCGGCGGGCAGAACAGGCCGAGAAGTCCCGTGGCTTCTTATATTTGACAATGTTGAAAACGCATCTCTTTTACGCGACTACTGGCCGGTAGGCAGCGAGGGATGCATACTAGTGACTACTCGAGACGAGAGGGCTAGTGACTACCTCCGATCGCAGGCCGCCATTACGTTAGATCGTCTGGATACACCATCTGGGGCAACGCTATTCTTGCGACTGAGCTACAATAAAGCTAGCGAGGCTAATATTAGAGATGCCTCTGCAATAGTCGAGAGGCTAGGTGGACTACCCATAGCAATCCAACAGGTTGCGGCTTACATTTATCGAAGGACTATGACATTAAAAGAGTTTCTCAAGTTATATGACAAGAGTCTCCTTGAGAGAGGGCCCTTAGAAGCTGGTGACGAATCATGGAGTCACACGATTTCCACTTCCTGGGCTTTAGATGATCTCAGCAGCGCTGCGGCCGCACTCATTCAGACCCTTGCTTGTCTTTATCCGGACTCTATACAGGGGTCGGCTGAAGAACGACCTAATGTACAGCCTTTTCTCAGTGGGTTTCCTCAAGACGACCTTCAATACATTACTGCCCGGTCTGAACTAACTAAAGGGTCATTGATACGGTTCAATGGGGAGACTTATGTGGTCAGGATGCACCGTCTAGTCCAAGACATAGTGCTGGCACGTATGACTGATGCGCAACGACTCGACACCCTTGGTTTTGTGATCAGGGTGCTTCTCGCTGCTTGGCCCACCACTAGTCATAGTTTCGAGCATGAGGCGCGGCACTGGACAATTCAAGAAGGCTTGCTTCCACACATCTTCCGCTTGGCTGATATTTCAGAAGCATACGACCCCAAGCGCCTTGAAACGCCTATTAAACGCAGCTTCGTCAAGTTGCTCCAACACGGTGGATGGTGAGAAATATACCACGAAGATTCTAAGTTCCTATTTTGTTAACAGTGATTTCACAGGTACCTCCAAGAGCGTGGGAACTTTGGTGATGGAACCCCGCTCTACGAACTTGGCGCCAAGCTTTGTGAAACTGCCCCCGAGGCGATGTTAGACCTCCGCGCTGATATTACCTTTCTTCTGGCCAATGTAGCAAGCGAAACAAATCAATTCCAAGCCTGTCTCGGATACGTTCAGGAGCATCTCCGTCTTAGGCTTTCCCTTGATAATGGGAAGCCGTTAGCGAGTGCTGATACCGGCATTGCCTATAGCTCACTCGGCCTAGGGCTGTTATTAACTGGAGACTACGAAGAGGCTGTCAAGCAATGCGATATATCACTTAAAGTCTATGCGAAGCAACCTGACACCTTAGACGGGAGTTTCTATCCTACATTCCCCCATATACACCGTGCTCTTGCTCTGGTAGGGGCCGGACGACCACAGGAAGCGGAAGATGGGCTGTTGGGAGTCCTTCGATGGCGTGAAGAACATTGTGGGCCTGATGATATTGAATCTTTCAAGTACGACCCCTACTCCTAGCCTGTCCCTACCTAATATAGGAATATTTGACCAACGAAACGTCTAGATTCGGATATGTCCAGCAATGTCTTGGTCTCTCTCTTGCACGCTCTGGAAGACCCAAGGACAGCATTGAAGCATATCGAAAAGCCTATATAAACTATAAGGAAACGGTTGGGTCACACTATCATCGATTTGGAGCGGTGTGCGGGAAAATTGCGGAATATTATGCGTCATTAGATCAATTCGAGGCTGCAGAGTACGACATATATGCACTACCTTTCATTCAAACTAAGCTAACATGATCTTTTGTACAGTTTCTTATTCGACGAAGCCGAGATAGCATACAGCAGCCACCCTCACTATGCACAAGAACTAGCTAGACTTCACTTTATTCAGGGAGGATCCTTTCAGCGCCGCGGTGACAATTCGTCTGCGCAATCTTCAAGACAAAAGGCGGAAAAACTATATAAGAAAATTGTCCCTCTTAGTCAACGGCGCCCGTTAACGCTAGAAACTCTGAACAGACTCGTGGCACCCTGGGTCTGGTAGGTCTATGTTTTGGGGCGCCATGGCTTGGTCAACATGAGGGTAAGGGGTTTGAAATAATGCGGGTGCGACAGGGTCAACGCGAATAGTATGATCGGGACCAGGACAACTACCGGAAGCCAGATATGCTGAGATCCCGTCCCGAACTCCTTCACATTCATGCCAAATATAGATGAGACTAAACTCAACGGCAGGAAAAAATAGGCCAGAATCATTAGCCGCTTCTGGTCATCTGCATTTTCGAAGGCCTTCCGCGACTCCTTGAGCAAGGCAGTGTTCATGATGAGATCCATGCTTTCGACACAAAAATCGCCCAGACTTTTGTTGCGACTTAAGAGGTCCTCGAAATCCGCGTATATCGAGCTCAGCTCTCCTTGAGGTACGCATTGAGATGTTCCGGTAGTGCATGGAACTCGAGTGGAGGAGACCGGATCAGAGCCTGAGATTTCGCGGCAACTCAAGAAGGTCATTGTCTGCTGCAATCTTGGCCTGTGCTCATCCAGCAATGTCTTGATATAGACCAGGGTATTGAGCGCAGGCTCCATCCGCCTTTCGTCACCTGAATGCCCCCGCTGTTCCTTCGCCACACCATACACGCGGTTGAGGAACTGACACTCTGAGCTTGCGACAAGTTGAAATACCTCCATTAGTAGGACCGTGATCTCCGGACGTGGCGTGTGCGAAAGGGTTTTCTGATTCAGGGACATCCCAAAATGGAACGGCAAGAGTGACATTACATTACAGAACGATCCCACGTGGTTTGCATGCCCTCGGTCATGTTCAGGGACCTTTGGATGCTCGACACTGATATGGACCGTGTTGGGCCTAGGAATGAGAATAGGGTTTAGAGAGATCTCGTGGACAGTGTGATTCTTGATCTGAGAGTTATGTCGACTGAAGCAGGGTGGGCCATCAGATCTATTCAAATTCAGGCCGTTGTCCAAAAAAACGATGGCTATTTCGGGTTAGCTGAAAACAGTTTTTTATACCTGACTAGTTGATATATGGGGACTGACCTAAACGGCTGCCATTCTTTCTTTCTCTTATATATATCGAGATATCATGTTCTATAGACAATAATCTATCGCTCAGGGTTGAAACGTTTCGGATGACTGACTCGCCACAAGTCGCTTTCTGACGAATAGCTTGTTGATTGTTTCTCGCGATATCATTATCCTCGTTGCGTTGCCTTCTCACCTGATCTTCGCTGAGCGCGAGAGAGCGAGTGTACAACGAAGTCACAGGCAAGAAGATAGAGTTCGTCGATGCAGACGGTAAAGGCGGCAGGTCTGAGTAATCACTCTGAGACAGGTACTGCAAGTGTCGGCGAAAGAACTCTGGGTCGACTTTGTATTTGGCACCGAGTAGCTCTAGCCACGCGGGCGATAGTGATCCTCGGACAAAGATGACCTGGTCCGTATTCGGTTCTGCCTCGGGGAACGCCCAAAACTCGTCTAGGCCCAGCTTATGATCGAAGTCATGGCGTTTAATGGTGCCATTGCTAATCGTGTGCACGACGACGTATGTGAAGCGATCCACATGTGTCTGAGAAGCTGGAACTGATGCTCTTCGATCAGGGCCGTGTGTTGGCGGACCGTAGCGCGAAGTGGACTTTAGATAGTGCGATAAAAATTGATAGTGTATCCTCGAGAATAAATCAGTTTGTAGTGATTCTGTGCAGGCTTGGTGAAGGCTCTTGGTGTATTGCTCTGATGTGCGGCTCTGTGCAGCTGGCGGTTCTGCAGCCGGCGGAGGTTGGCCAGCGTTCGTCATTGCCGAAATCTACAGTGGTATTCTATAGACACGGCCGACGTGTTGGTAAGTTAGCAAAACAAATAATCCGAAGTTGCGGTGAGAGGGGAACATAAGGGGACTGCCACAGGCTGAAAACCATAAATACAGGGCGAACTCGACCTGGTACCACATAAAGCTTCCCAATAATAACCTACCACAGCAGAAGCAGCTAACGAATGAGGAGGAAGGCTGGGTACCATAACGAGCGTGTCAAGCATATGTTATTGAATCGGGCGCGAGGCTACGGTTCGCATATATCTACCACACTGTCGAGGGTCCCTCTGCATTTTCCCTACACATGTCATAGGGAGTTGAAACATCTCTCCCATCTCAGCCCGGCGCGTAAAACCACATTTAAATTTAACATGACATCCCGCAGCATTCTTGTCATAGGTTCAGCCCCGTCGTAGACATACGCCCAACGAATATACCAAAGGCTAATGATTCACTCAGGTGCCAATCGAGGTATTGGGCTTAATCTACTCAAGGCATTTGCTGGACGTGGATGGACGGTGTTTGGCACTATACGACCAGAGACCAGATCTGACGCCTCATTTCGTGATGCAAGTACCTTCCCATCCGCAGCCTCGTTGGGAGCTGGGGCTTGTTTTGCTAACGGATCACACGGGCAGCTAGAGGCAACCGGCGCTACGACCATCGACCTTGACTATCTGAGTGAGAGTAGCATTGCCGCTGCGGCGATGACGTATGGGGAGGAGAAGCCCTTGGATGTGCTGATTAACTGTGCTGGTATGTCTACACGATAGAGATGCCCCAGCTCCAATCTAGAGTTGTGTAGGAGAGGGCAGAATTACTGACGGGATTCGGCAGGCATCGAGGTCAACCCAGCTTCCTGGGAAGGGACAACTGCCGAGAATATGATCCACAAATTCCGTGTTATGACCGTAGTAAGTCGAATGAACTACTCAGTGGTTCCCTTTTGTTTTATAATTATATACTAACCACAGGTGTAACAGGGCCCATTTCTGGCTACAAAATACTTCCTCCCCAGCCTCAAGAAAAGCGTGGCTGGCAAAGTCATCAATATTACCTCCTTCTGGGCATCTCTTAGTGGTAGGTATTAACGAAATACAGTAGCGAACACTGCAAGCTAACTACGGAATTCCACTACAGAGAATGATTTCGGGGAGTACATCAGCTATCGCACCACGAAAGCGGCGCTGAACATGGAAACTGTCACGATTGCCCATGAGATGAAGGCCAGAAACCTTAATATCACAATGCTTGCACTCGATCCCGGCGATGTTCCGACCAAGCTCAGCAAGTGGGCGGGGAATACTGACATGGAGAAATCAATTAATGGGATGGTGAAGATAATAGAGGAGGCTACTATTGATATTTCCGGAAGCTATCTGAGATGGAATGGGGATAAGATCCCATTTTGAAGTCTTGTCTTGTGGTCTTGCCCCGGAAAACAGAGGAGAAATCACGCGAAACGTCTAAAGAGACATATGTATCAGCTGTAGAACCTTAATCTCTTTGCTCTACAAGCCACCCCTCTTGATTCCTCGTTATTTCTCATAGGAGTTGTAAGAATGTCAGAGCAGATAAAGCCAGTGCCTCAATTCCCGTGCGTAGAGTAGGTTCAATCGCTGGAGCGTAGGTGCTGCTATGAGTTGGAGGCAAATCCCGCAACTTGCCTTCTCTATGTGCTCTCTCCCACGTCTCCGGGTCCGTCACGCCAATGTTCCAGTACACGTACGGTATAGGCTTCCCACCAGGCGGCAGCGCGAGCAGGACGAAATCATCTGCAACAATATCTGGTGGCATTTCCTGGACAACCTCGGAGGCTCGGCTCCCATAATAATCCTTTAGCACCTGGGCGAAAAGACCTGTCGCCTCATCGTCATTGTCAATGGCTGGGCTGCTAACAACTGTCACAATACGTGGGGCGATTGGGGATCTTGAGATCTCGCACTCCTTTCGTACAGTCCGCTCCACTGCGGCCTTGGCACGCTTCTGAGTGCCCTCGGAGAACGTGCGCACATCGATCTTAAAGTCCGCATAGTCCGGAATAATGCTGGCATCAGTACCAGCATGGAATGATCCACATCCTATCACGACAGGTTCACTCGGATCCATCTCACGACTGACAACAGTCTGTAGCCGCGTGATAATACTGGCGGCCAGCACGATTGGGTCGATTCCCAGCTGGGGTGTTGCACCATGTGCCCCTCGGCCATACACACGTACGTCCAGCGAGTCCAGATAACCCAAGACGCGCCCCGGCTTCACAGCAATGGTCCCACTCTTTGTCGGCACACAGTGCTGTGCCAAACAGACTCCCGGCAGAGGTATCTTCTGAAACAGCCCATCATCAATCATTGCCTTTGCGCCGAGAAGTCGCTCCTCGTTAGGCTGGAATAAGACAATCAGCGTGCCCGACCACACCCTACGGGCATCGTGCAGAAGTGCCGCAACCCCCAGCAAGCAGGTCATATGCACGTCGTGGGCGCAGGCGTGCATAACCCCTTTCTTGATTCCGTCAGCATCGACCTGTTCGACCCTGCTGGCGTAGGGAAGGCCGGTGTTCTCCCTGATTGGCAATGCGTCCAACTCGGAGCGCAGGAGAACATTTTCTCCGTCGCCGTTGCGGAGAATGCCAACTACGCCGTGGCCGCCAATTTTAGTTTGGACCTCGAAGCCGAGCGTTTCCAGGCGAGCGGCTACAACCGATGCGGTCCGCTCCTCCTGACATGGAAGGTCTGGGTGCTGATGGAGGTCTTTATAAATTTCTGCATGTTCTTTAGGATTGGGAAAGAACTCATCAATGATCCAGCGCCGTTTGTCGGAATAATGTGTGAGCTGCATGGTAAATGCCATGGAGGTTGTGAAGGCTGTAAAGGCCGTAAAGGCTCTAAAGGCTCTAAATATTGCGAGGCCGTCAAGCCTTGAGAGAGGAGGTTGGGGTAAATGGCAGCTACGGACTCTGAATGGACAACTGCTTGGGTTGATGGTTGTGTCGGTAACAGGTCGATACTGAACGCCGTTATTCACCCTGGTCGGTATTCACTCCAGCCACCTCCACCATTCACCCCTGCCGCCATTAACTAGTCCGCCATTGACCGGTCCGCCATTAGCGTCACACCGGCCCGCTATTGACGTCTGACCGGTCCGCTGTTAGCGTCTAAGTACTCAATATTAGCGCATGACCCCATACATAGTGCAGGCACTGCATTCAGTACAGAATACAGCGCCATATGTTTCACAACTACATGTGATAACAACAGGCGTCCTGTCAGTTTACAGCCAATAACATTAGTGTTATCACATATAGTAAGTTACACAGCAGATTCGTTGCACTATATCCCTTCGTATTATATTGGTTGGTAGTTATTATTTATTATTTATGCAACTCGTCGGCACGCTTGCTAAGCTGGACCAGAAATCCAGTCAAGTCCCAAGCGATACCTCACATGAGGCTAAAAAAAGACTTCTTGATTCTGCCTTATTTGTTTCATCGCCGGACGCGCCTCATACAGCAGCAGCACTAGCGACACCTCAGCATCCCTTTCTCTCTAAGACCATTCTGAAATGTTTGTGGCTGAGTCAATGC
>KV455012.1:8157-226630 GCA_001662575.1 Pseudogymnoascus sp. 23342-1-I1 | reverse complement strand
GCATTGACTCAGCCACAAACATTGAGTTGGTCTCTGAGAGGCCCAAGAAGATCCAGCCCTGGCAGGCGCACTGGCCGGAGAGCACGATGAGCACGGCTCATCTCGATCCGAAAAAGTTTGCTCGCGCGGCGGGTGGTTCCAAGGGCGCATCGCCAACTGAGAACACTTTTGCTGATGGAACGAAAGTGCTCAGATTGGATGATTTCTCACGGTTTCTGAGCCAGTTGAAGGAGTGAGGTACATCATCTCACGGAACTACTGCTCTGGCGTGATATAGTACAAGAGGGTAAATTTAGCAGAGCTTCGTCTGGCGGAAGTGTATATTGACAAAATTCTAGAATTGTCTTTGACCAGAGATGATATAGCTACGGTTTCATAACATTTGTGTTTCTAGTTCTTATTCAAAGTACTGTATGGCGACGCTAGGTTGAACTCAACCTTCATAGCATACCATCTCCTGTCATGGTGTTTGTGTCACTAGTCCGTTTTTGATGTACATGATTTATTGATGAAGTTGCAAGTTTCAAGTTATAATAGTTATTGCTCCTATTGCTCTTCCGGGCTATCACAAAATAAAGCACACCACTTTGAAATTAATGACATCCCATTGTTCAACCGCAAAGAATGCCATCTCGCATAATTAACTAATACACGACGAGAACTCGCAGCTCAACACTCTCTCGGGGCGATTCGTTTGGATACCGTGGGTCGCAAAACGCTGCATGGGGAACTATTATTTCCAACAGTGACTTAATATCATTCTGAAGTAGGAGACGAAAAGGAGGGATTAATGAACCTCGAATGCGGCTCACCTTCTCCATGTATCTCAGAGTCAGCGGACCTGAAAATCAACACCTCATCGGCTGTCTGGTCACTGAGATAATACCATTTTTGCGAAGGACTATACTGGACACTGTTGGACTCAAGGATACCCTCACGATGCACCTCATCGATTTGAATCAGGTCGTCCCGAACCAACGTAGAGTAGTCACAAAGAGCAAGTGGCCAGTCACGCAAAGGTCCCCGCAAAGGCTTCCATACACTTGTGGCAGTGTTAGCTCAAGTGATATGGTATAGGAATCTTAGATTGCTTACTTGATCATTTGGAATTTTCTTGTCCGGACGAGATCCGCATCGGACTTTGCGAGCTGTCCGATGAGCTTGTAGGCGTAATTCAACGTGTAGTCTTACGCGGGCCATGTAAGCTGTCTATCATCGTGGGAGATAATGATAGAGATGGAGACAAACCTGTATGCGCGTCAGGAACTGGTTTTCCGACATTGCCATCTGTGGATAGCTCTGAATCTCTTCGACGAAACTTCACATAAACAAATTAGTAGGGTTGATGAAAAAGGTTGCATCCGAGAACTCACCACGCATTCATGAATAAAGCAAGCCTTGGCTCCTAGATTTTCAGTCAAGAGATTTCTGACCTCTTCGGCGAGGATTGATTTCAGCTTGGACTCGTCAAAGTAGTCCTCGTAAGCTAGCTGGCTTTTGAAATCGGCGAACATAAAGCCTTCTCGATGTATTGATAGCATCTCCTTCTTGGGCCGCATGTCTCTAATGGGGACTGACTGTACGTCGCCGACTCTAAAATTGCTCAACTTGATATCTTCAGCGGGGTCGTATAGAAGCGTGTACGGCTTCTCGTTCTCGGGCCAGGAACCTGCTGTGGCAAAATTGATGTCGCCAGCTGTGACAGGTACATCGATGTTGAATTCCATTGCTCGAAAAGTGAAGGGATTGGAAGTTGGGACCCCTTCAGGCTTCTTTAGGGAGGATGACAATAGAATGACACGAGTCGATATTTTTATCAAGTCTTAGGCGATATGGTGGGAGGAACCAGTTTCGAAATGCATACTGGGTAGAATATATGGCATAATAAGGCATTATGTTACTAATATAATGATTCCATCAGCCGGCCTTCTCTATGTGATATGCCGATTAGTCTTCTATTACTATAGCAGGAGTACCCTGTAAGTGACCAAACATTGCGGGGTCCAGCCTGGATAGCGGGGTTCCATGCACATGGCGAAATCTCCATCGACATGTATCTTGGGTGTAAGCGAGACTGACTTATCTATTACATTACAGAGTTATAACTCTCCGAATCCAACACCTTCAACCTCGATATGAATTCTTTACCGGAGTACAGCCCGGCAGATTATAATTTATCGTCCCTTTGCCTACGCCACCCTACGCCAGATGAACAGATCCAAATCTGGACAACCACGGCTGCCACTTGGGGCGACCCTCTCGATCTACTTCCCCTCTGGCTTCAAAGATTTAAGTATTTGACAACTATCCCACTGGCTAAGAATGGAGGGATGACGATGTGGATTTTGACGAATACCAATTACCTCCCAGACCAACGCCCAATTTTATCATCCTGCGACACTTTCCTGAAACGCTCATTGTCCAGCGACGCCCAAGGCAATACGAAGGACAACATTATTTACGGAATTGCCAGTGTATTTACCCCACCTCAGTACCGACGTCGAGGTTATGCAGCACGGTTGATGGAAGAGCTCAGCAAGAAACTACACAGTTGGCAATCGGTGCATGCGCCTTGCATCGGAAGCATTCTCTACTCGGATATTGGGCGAAGCTACTACACAAAGCTTGGATGGCACGTCAACGCGTCAAACATCCACTATACTTTCAAGCCTGCACAAGTGCCCTGGCCGTCTTGCACAGAGGGGATCTCCAAGAGCCGGCTAGCAGAACTCTGCGATATAGACGAAGTTATGATTCGAAAGGCAATGAAGCTTCCCACAAACGAAGAAAGAAGGCGCGTGGTCATTATTCCAGATGTTGAGCATATGCTTTGGCATATAGAGAAGGGAGAATTCATGAGTAATCTGTTCCTGGGAAAGATACCATCGCTCAAAGGAGTGATCATAGGGGTGCCGGGGAATCGTATGTGGGCTATATGGACACACTGCTATTACACGCACCCTGAAGCACAGTCGAGCGAAAATGGGCTTTATATCTTACGCCTTGTAGTGGAGAATGACGAATGCACAATAGACAATGATACAGAGCTAGCGGATTTGTTGAAGGCTATTCTACGGGCCGCCCAATATGAGGCTACGGAGTGGAAGCTGGATTATATTAACTTGTGGGAGCCATCATTATTAGTCCAGAGACTCATTGGAAAAAGTGGGATTGAGCATGCTGCGACGGATAGGAAAGACAAGGCTGTTGCTAGTGGTATGTGGTACGATGAAAATGGGTCGAATATCGATCCGCCACTTTGGATTAACAACGAGCGGTATGCGTATTGCTGAGCGGTGGGTTGGGAGGGGCAAGTGAAGCTATGGATAGCGTCTAAGATAGCGAACCTAATATTTCACTCTATTAAATGGCAATCCTGGGACTCTTCTATACATGCTAGCGTCGGGGAGAGTTATAGGTGATATCTACAACAAAATAGTCCTTACAATCTCTGCATCAAGGTCAACCTGCATCATACTTTAGCCTACACTGGTTGCCTAATTGTCTGCTTTAGTACTTTCTAAAATGAGGGGCCTTCACCGAGGACAAGAACAGCTCCCCGAGGCTACCTAGAGACTCTCCAAGCAACATGCCGCTAGCTACGACCATGAGTGAAAGGCGTCTAGATGGTGCATAGCGGAGGTATGCCCACAGAAAAATCCCTCCGAACACTCGTGACAGAGTAAAGACAGGAGTAGTGAATATACCTAGAAAAGGGTTAAATTACGCATGCAGACATATATGGAATCTAGACGAGAGCAGCATACCAATAGCAAATGAAACACCGCCCGGAATAAGACTCTGCCACCACCTATCTTGGAATCTCATCTTGACTACTGTCGCGACCGTGAAGAAGATGCCAAATCCTAGAGCAAATCCGCCCACACCAGGAGGCAGTCCCTTGTTCAAGACCATTTTTGCCGTGCTCACTTGGAGAAACGAATTGGGTATTTGGATAAATTCTCCCGGAGCCGGGAACTGACTGGTGAACAGTCTGTATGTGAAGCAAGAGATGATTGCCCCAAAAATGGATCCTATGATCTGTCCGTAAGTCTGAACTTCTGGTGATGCACCGACAAGCTGCCCTATTTTCAAATCGAATGCAAGGTCGCCAGACTGGATGGCACCGCCATGTGTGATTGCGGAAGATAGGATGTTGATGATAACACCGTTCGGGTTTGAACGGGGAGTTATGGCGGCCACAACTAGTTGGGTCACTGTTTACGCAAGATAATCGTTAGCCAAATCCTCCGACTACTGGACCCAAGATAATATTCTTCAAAAAGAAGATGGAGATACAAATGTAGATAGGGATGTCTTAGTACCTAAACCACTTCCCGGATTGAAGTCTGATTCTGCTAGACCGCGAATGCCAGTCACCGCCACTGGCAATGCCAGTAAAATCGAGAGAAACGTGTAGTACCAAGGCATTTTATCTCCGAATACTAGCCGTGTAACGAAGATGCACACGAGGATCGAGATTATAAAGCCTGCTATCAGAAAATACCCACCGTACGAACCTACGTATCTTTTGTCGGGGGTTGGAATTGTGGTAGAATATTCCGTTTCATCGGCCCGATCTTCATCATCATCGTCCGAGAGCTCAGTGTAATTGCTATCTGTTCTAACTTGGCTGTATCCATACGGTCGGGGTTGCCAGAAGAGAGTGTTTTCCCAGACCCGTAAAAGGAGATCGCCATACTTCTCCGAGATCATTTGGAGGAAAATCCAGATCATTTTGACTATCGTATCCGCCATCAAACAGGCCAGACTGATCCAAATCAGCCACCCACGACTCCCAGTCTCCCAATCGTCCACGTCCCCGGGCGCCCAGCCTTTGGACTTGGCATATGGCGACAAAATTCCCCAGCTAACGACTGCCCCTGTTAACATATGAAGCACGATCTCTGGTCCCATAATAATTCCAGAACCAAAGAACCCAGGTGACAGACTAAATGTCCAAAGCCACTTTTTTGCCGCTTGGCGGCCAAACAGAGGTAATCCTTTCGTTATTGGTATAAAGTACATGAACACAGTCTAAAGCTATTATTAGCGTTTCCTGAACATGCCTGTAAAGCACAAGTATATTAGAGAAATCTTACAAAAAGCGCGGACCAGGCTGCAGAGATCAAAATAAGACCCAGATTCCCTGGGAGCTTGATTGGTTCCATTGTAGGCTCGGGCTGTTCTCCGTCGTCAGCTGTGCTATAGAATAAGCCGGCCCCATTGTGCGGTCGAACATCGCCTACAACCGCATATCCCAAGTGATTCTTTTCCCTGCTATGGAGTGCATTGACTACATTTGCAGATGCTGTTGCGCCTGGCCAAGGCCAAATGGTAGGGGAAATCAGGCGATCTCTTATAAGGGCCGCAAACAAGATCCCGAAGAAACTTAAACCCAGTGACCATGTAATCATGTCTATCCATCCTAGTCGGATCGGACCTCCCTCCTTGGATCCTAGGATATATTCAAGTGCGGGAATAACCTCAGTGAACCCAGCAGTGGTGGGCATGCAACCTGTCGCAGTGGCAGCGCTTATAATCAGGACATTCTCAGCCTTGGATAATGGGGCGAACCCGAATTTAGCAAAGCCCCCAACCACTAGGTACCCTAGGAGAGCCGATACTGTGGGAAGCTGGGCGCCGGCGCCGGTCTGAAGGCCGTAGTACGTGTTGCAGAGGTTGATCAGTATCCCGACGAGTAGTCCGACCATCAGCGCCCGCCAGGAGAAGTTTTGCGGGAGTAAATGTATCGATTCAGACTCAGCATCGTCGTGAGACTCGCGCATGGACAGAGGCATTGCGACGAGGTCGCACTCTGGCGTAAGTTAACCAAAACAATGCACTTGAGTCAGCCTCATGTCCGGGCGTGGGCTTTCTTATAAGTGCTACAAACGGGATAGCCTCGACGAATTAGAGTTGGACAATATTTCGACAGGGATCATGAAGGTCTGTGCTAGCATGCTGTTAGCAAACACTAGTCCGAAAGCACTTAGCGTGACTCACAAAATGCCCCCCTGTCTCCGGAGAGACAACGACCCCTGCCTGGTTGATCATCTCCAGCGACAAAAATATATCACGACACGCCACAAGCGCCAAGGTTGACATGAGATGAGGGCGTTAGTAGCCTGTTACGCCTGTAGGTATGTTATGCTTTCTTCCACAATACTAATATATATATATACCTTACTAAGCTAAAGCCCGCAGGACGCGCCGCAGGAAGTGCACATCGGGCCGTGGCTCGACGACCTGCCTCTACTGCGCAGAGCGTGGCATCACGTGTATTCGAAATAGCGGAGCGCCTTCCCCTTCATCCCAAGGTTATGGTACGCCATCTTCACCACCTGTCGTACGGCAGCTAGCACTGGCGGGTTTACCGCTGCCTCCCACGGAGCTGTGCTTGGAGCTGGTGGAGCTGTATTTTGACTTCATTCATGATAAGTTCCATTCCATATTCCATAGGCCCAGCTTGACAGAGGATGTCCGGCAAGGAGTGGTCCCGCCAGTTATTTTATTTGCCATATTTGCTCTGTCTGCAAGGTTCTCCGAAAATAAGGCATTCTCTGGCATTGCGCCCCGTGAACGAAGTAAGCCGTACTACGATGAGAGCGCCAGACTGGTTGATATACGAGACACATCTATTTCCACTATACAAGCATGTGTTCTTCTTGGTGGAATCGGATCCTGTGAAGGACGTGCTTTTGATGAATCTGTATATTATACCGTGGCTTGCCGAATGGCGAATTTGCTTGGCCTTTCCAAGAGAACTGGGACAACGGCTTTAGAGCAGGAACTGAATATTAGACGTGAGTCTGCCTTAATAACTGGTTATTTTCAAGATTCTAATGGAGATAGTCTGGTGGACGTTGTGTATGGTGGATGTATGGTCATCCAAGAGCGTCCGTCTCCCACGTCAAATGAGCCACTTCTCAGACCTTCCCCTACCAATCGACGAATATACGTTCCTCCAATGGCGCCGTGGTGCCCAAAACAATATAGAAGTAAGCTCTGATCGAAGTTCATCTCTTATAGCCCAGATGATTCTCCTCAATCGTATCTTGATGGAAATCAACGACGCCATCACAGAGACCGTTACAGCCGGCACTGTCACCCTAGTGCTCGACAAAACGGTCCAAGAACTATCACTGAAACTCGACAATTGGTACAATGCCCTCCCCGAGTACATGCACGATACGCCCCAAAATCTTGAGCGATACGCATCCCAAGGTCTCGGAAGAATATTCGTCGCAGTCTACCTCGGCTACTATCACTACGGCCAACTGCTATTCTATCAGTTCTTGAACGACGACCAACACAGCATTGGCGGGAACTGCTACGCAAATAAGTGCAAAGCCCACGCCGCGAGTCTCTGTCTCATACTCTACGCAGCACAAGAGACACCAGGATGCGAGGTCAGGTACAATATGGTTGGCCACATCCTAGTCATCGCCTCCACGGTTCAGATCCACACACTCCTTTTCGGCACTGATGAGGCCGAGATCGCGGTCGCGCGATCAAGAGTCGTACGCAACTTCCAGATTTTAACGGAAATGAAGCGCTGGTGGGCATGGCTAGATATGTGTTTTGTGCGCCTACATATTTTCCACGATATGTGCAGGAAGAGCATGGCGACTTCGTTTAGGATGGATGAGTGGATGATGAAGTTCTTGTCTGAGTTCTCTAAGCCGATTGAAGAGAAGATGGAAGATAGCGCGCAGGCTGCGTTGGACTGGGCACGTAATATTGAGGCCCACCCGCAGAGACATGTGGAAGAGCAGACGAGTGGAAGTGTTTATCCACATCTGCCACCATATTATTCTTTTTTTCCGCCTTGAGCATGTTCAGAAAGATGTTACCGACCGCATCACTAGGCAGCTTTGCAGTGTATTCGCCATTGGGGACTTTACACAGAGTACGGCTACTCCGTCCTCTATCATGCTTGTACTTGGTTGTTGTAATACCCGGATGGTGACGACTACCTCGGTATATTAAAAGCGACGCTACTCTCTGTCTGGGCTTCCCTGCCTCAATTTTTCGTTGGGAATAGAGTATATCTACCTTGCCGCCATTGGCTCCATGTCGAGATGGCTGTAGATCTAGACACCTCCATCGAGAGTCAATCTACCATGCGTTAGGTATGTACTATATGGTAGGAGTTATCGCTAATATGCTGCTGCTAATATGGAGTTGAACACTTAGAGATTAAAAGCTAAAAAGTCTCGTGTTCTATGGAACGGCGTTGAAGGGCATTTAATTTTATTTTAAACCCCTGAAGTCTCGAGGGAGGACTTCATATATGCTTCATATCCTATCTACCTAGAATCAAAGCTGTTTATATACACTAGAGGTAACTTGACTACTCGAGCAACAGACTAAACTCAAAAGGTCCGCTCTTGAGCGCATACTCCTCCATAGTCTTCGGCCCACAGCTGCCAGTCCCCAATCCGTGATGCTTCCAATCAAGCCTAACCACCACCTCCTCCTTCCTCTCCCTCTCCAAAAGATATGGATGTGTCGCCCTATCAATATCCGCCGCCGCATAATGCGATGCCGAGAAACTGAATCCCTCACTATCCCCGAAGCTCGCCTTCAGCAAAGGCGCGCCGGTCCCGTCCTGGAACGCGACCCAGCGGACATCGGTACGGTTACCGGATTCTTGAGGGTACTCATAGTTGGTGAACAGCGAGTCAACGGGGGATTTCCAGGTCCCGATGCGTTGGGAGAGCTTCTTGTCGCTGTACGACTCTCCTGGGCCGCGGCCGAACCACTCTACAGCATTTATCTCGCTGCTCAAGCTCATCGTAAGGCCGATACGTGCCCATGTTTTCGGCAGATTAGCACCCTGCGTTGTGCCAGTCACTTTGATGCCCACGCTCTTCTCGCCGAACGTGTATGTGGTTGTGGTATCCACGCTCCACTCTAGGACGGGTGGGGCAATGCGCTTCTGGACTGTGACAATGATATTCGTGCCTGAAGTCCCCCAGCTCACCTGCCGAGTGTGCTCATTGGTTTGGTTGAGGTGCTTCTCCGTCCACTCCGCTCCATCCCGTGGCGAATCGTTGTCTGTTTGTGGACGGTAAAAGTCCATCACAGGTGCGGTGTTGATTATCTCGGATGTGCCCTTCTTCCAGGAGCTGAGCGAGCCGGTGACGAGGTTGAATTCCCAGGACGAAGTAGCGCTGGAAATCGACAATAACGTCGGCGACTTTTGGGTGAGTGTGGGGCATGTGGATGAGGGAGGCGTCAATGACTGTAATGAGGCGGCGGGTTTTAGTTCGATCTGGCCCCAGGCGATCTCATGCCCGGCTTCAGCCCATAGAGTAGCTTCTTTGAGGGTAAATGTAACTTGTAAAACAGCTCCTGCAGGGACGCTATCAATGGCAGTGAAGGGAATCGCAAGTTTAGCTGTTTGGCCAGGTTGGATGCCCTCAGGAATACTGATCTCGTCACCCAACTCTTCATATTTGTCACCGACAATCGACCACTTGCACTGGAGATGGTCGAGTGTATCGAAGTCATATCGGTTGATCACTTCAATTTCGTTGTATGAGCCACCAATGACCTGCACAGGCTCGATAGCCTTCTTATACTCGACCAAACCTGGTGTTGGCGTGTGGTCCGAGAAGAGCAAGCCATCCATCACGAAATTGCTGTCGTTTGGCGTGTCCCCGAAATCTCCACCGTAACCGTAGAACTCCTCGCCGGTAACGGCTTTGGTTTTAAGCCCATGGTTTGCCCACTCCCAGACGAAGCCGCCCTGAAGCCTTGGGTACTTGTAGAAAGCATCCATGTATTCCTTGATGGCTCCTGGCCCATTACCCATCGCATGCGCGAATTCGCAGAGGATCAACGGTTTCTCCCATTTATCTTCCTTTGTTGCAAAGTCAACGATCCATGAGATCTGAGGATACATTCTGCTGTAAACATCGACGGTCTCTGCTTCGACGTCACCTTCGTAGTGAACCAGCCTCGTTTGATCGTAAGATTTGATCCAGTCGTACATTTTCTGGAAGTTGCAGCCGTAGAAGGCCTCGTTACCAAGAGACCACATGATAACAGATGCGTGGTTCTTGTCTCTCATAACGAGTTGCTTTGCACGATCGACATATGATTCTTCCCAGGCGGGATTGTCGCTCGTCCACCTCGCTGCCTGGCCGTATGTCAAGGCTTTCTTCTCCTCAAAGCTCAGCTTCTTCTGCTCTTCATCTAGAGCAGCGTCATCGACGTGTGAAAACCCGTGGCACTCGACGTCTGCTTCATCCATAACCCATAGACCTAACTTGTCAGCTAGGTCATATAGCCTTGGATCACTCGGCTGATGTGACGTGCGGATGGCATTGATATTGTGAGTTTTCATCAGGAGAAGGTCTTTCTCAAGAAATTCTAAGGGCACGGTGCGGCCAGTAGACGGGTGGTGCTCGTGTCTGTTGACACCGCGGAAAACTATCCTCTTGCCATTTACCAAAAAGAGCCCGTCTCGAAGCTCCAGCTTGCGGAACCCAACGTAGGACGCAATGCTGCAGTCATCAACCGAAAGCGAAAGATGATACAGATATGGCGTCTCGGCGGTCCACTTGTGAGGGTTCTTGATTGGAATTCGAAATTCCACATGACTTCCATCTGAAGATTCTGACGCCGAGGCAACGATTGCGTTGTCCTTGTCCCTCAGATTCAACGAAACCTTGGCAGATGAGCTCAACTCCACGTCTACTGACAAAATAGCGTCTTGGTACTTGTCATCTAGAAGCGTCTGTACGTGGAAATCTTGGATGTGGGCCTTGGGAAAGGCGACCAGGGCAACATCTCTGAAAATTCCACTAAGCCACCATTGATCCTATAATTATGCCATGAGCCAAGGTTCATAAGAGAGCGGTTGATAAGGGGGGTAGGGGGTTCGTTTTGATTAAAACGGCGCAACAAAGGGTTTATCACTTACTTGATCTTCAATATAACTCCCGTTGCACCATTGATAAACCTGGACAGCGAGTGTATTCTCTCCATTCACATCAACGACGTTGGAGATATCAAACTCCGAGGGATTTCTAGCGCCCTGCGAGTAGCCAACGTGCTTCCCGTTAACCCAGACGTTGAAGGCCGAGTCCACACCTTCAAACCGAAGCCTCTGTTGGTGGTCCCGGAAAGGTTCAAGAACTCTAAATGTGCGGACGTAGGATCCAGTCTCGTTGTTGTCGAACGGAACATTTGGCGGATCTACTGGGAATGGGAAGATGACGTTTGTGTATTGCGGGCCCTTTCCGTGGCCTTGAAGCTGCCACATCCCAGGGACCTGGATCGGTGCCCAACCCGAGACATCGTGCTCTGGGAGCTGGAAATCTTCCGGTGCTTCAAAAGGACTGTTTGCCAGCTTGAACTTCCATGTTCCAGAGAGAGATTGAACCTTTGCTTTGGAGATCTCGTGGGATAATGCGTCCTTTTCGCTACAATATGGCAAAAACGACGCTCTTGGAGGAAGAGTGTTTTGGTGGATAACAGACAAGTTATTCCAGCTCGGAATGCTTGGAGGAAACGTCGTGATACTTGTCGAAGCCATTGTTACTGGGACACAGATGAACCGGAGTAATTGGAATCCAAGTTAAGAAGATCAGTTGAGGAACACGGAGTTATATCTGTTTAAAAGGCATATGCTATCGTAGGAGCCTATTGCGTATAACTAGCTACAGCTGAACGAAGATCTGTGAACGGCGTACAAATGGTTGGACTATTCCTAGTTATTTGCGGAGACTCGGGCTTATCTATGATACGTTACGTGATACCGTGGGGACACTTGAAAATGGATTACGTACAGTAGTCTCACGGTTTTGTCAGGTCCGACACGACGATGCTGATGTTGATTCCTATAGTTGTGTTTACCGCCGTGGTTGCCGCTCCTTCTACCAGATCAAACGGGTGGCGGCTTGTTGGCGTAAAACACGTGGTGGAACAGGGGCCGGAGGAATTGTTAGCGGCGGTATCGACAGGAAGCTAATGCTGCGGGGGCCGATTGTGGAGGTTAATCTTCGCCAATTCGATCGACAGAAAAGGAGGGGTTACAATCTAGGCCGTATGAAAATTGATGGGGAAAGGATAGGCGGCCATCATTGGCCGGCAAGACCTCGGCGTCGGCGAATCTCCGCGATTATTTCTGCCGCTTCCCCAAACTTCCCCAAACTTCTCCAAGAAATATCAAATATTTTACCCCACACACGCACCTGTTTTCCTGTCTCATGCCGCAGTACTGTTGTCCGTACGGCACATTGCATTACTTTGCAATACGAAATCATGACTAAGGATAGCCAAGGTGGGGAGATACGCCAATTTTTCTTTTGGCTTGTGCCTCCTCCGCCATGCTAGTTGGCTATGCACTCCGCACACAGTCCCCAGGATTCTCCAGCTGGGGTAGGTCGAAGTGGACTAGAATTTACCACTCTCGGCTATGCCACTTCCCAATTTACAGCTGATCTCCCGGATTTCTGTCGGTTCTGCTTGACTATCAAAGCCTGGTACTTTATAAACGGCGGTGTCTGGGCAACAGTAGCTTAGACCCCATTTCCCCTCATCGGGATGCATCTTTTCTCCACAGTCTAAAAGCCACGCGGTAGGTAATTCACTAGTATGGTTCCGTAGCTTCATTGCGTCTTCCTATATCGCTCATCCTTCATTCTATAACTTCAGTCAAATCCCCGCATTCAATGATTCAACCCCATCCACACTTTTCAGTCACGATTATTACTCACTTTGAGAATGGCGTCTGATACTAAACATGGTGACTCTGATCACCTGGAGAAGGAGCCGGCTAACCTTACGGAGATCAATGCTGCCTCCGTAGCTCTATCAGCTGCCATGGCAGCTCAGAAGCCTTCTTTGTTGTCTAAGAGCATGTTCAAACTGTACTTCATCATGGCCGTTGGGTACATGGTGTCGACGATGAACGGTTTCGATTCGTCTCTAATGGGAGCTGTCAATGCTATGAAACCATACCAGGAGACGTTTGGCCTCAACGGTGCTGGTATGTCCAGTATCCCTGGAACCCCCCTACGGTAGACTAACTCTGTATAGGATCATCCACGGGAGTTGTCTTTATCATCTACAACCTTGGTCAAATTGCTGCCTTCCCATTTTGTGGTCTCTTAGCAGACGGTTACGGTCGCAGAGTCTGTATATTTGTAGGATGCCTGATTGTAGTCATCGGTACTGCAGTACAAGCGTCCTGCCACGAACTTAATGTATTCATGGGTGGCCGCTTCATCCTGGGCTTTGGTGCAGCCCTCGCCTCTGGAGCTGGGCCTGCGTATACCGTTGAGCTGGCTCACCCGGCCTATCGTGGTACGATGGCTGGGATGTATAACAACTTCTGGTGGTTCGGCAGCATCCTCGCGGGATGGGCTACCTACGGATCCAACAAGAATTACTCGACTTCCTGGGCGTGGAGAATTCCGACCGTCGTCCAGGCTGGTCTTCCTATTATTGTTATGGTTCTCATCTTATTCTTCCCGGAATCTCCCCGCTGGTTGATCTACCATGACCGCCCCGAAGAGGCTCTCGCCATCTTTGCCAAATATCATGGAGATGGGGATGAAAACGCACCCGTTGTTCAGCTACAGTACCATGAAGTCGTTGAGCAGATGGAACTCACACGAAATGATAATCCCTGGTGGGATTTCCGGGAGCTGGTCAACACTGCAGGCGCGCGATACAGATTGTACATGGTTATTCTCATGTCCTTCTTTGGCCAGTGGTCGGGGAATAACGTTGTCTCATACTTCTTGGTACGTAATTAGACCCCATTAACAGTTGGCACTTAGCACATGCCTTTAATGATCGTTGAAAATTTACAGAGCTAACTTTTATCCAGCCCCTGATGATGGAACAAGCAGGATTGAAAGATCCCAACCAGCAACTTCTAATCAACGCCATCCTCCCAATTTTCACAATGATCGGAGCTTGTTACGGTGCCACACTTCTCGACAGACTGGGTCGTAGGGTTATGTTGCTCGGCGGTCTTACTGGCGCCCTTTTCAGTTACGTCCTACTCACCGCATTCACAGCGCAATCAGAAAACCACCCCAGCCTTAGCTATGGTGTCATCGTTTCGGTTTTCCTATTCATGGTCACGTTTGCGTGGGGTTTCACACCCCTCCAGACTCTCTATTCCGTTGAGTGCCTGGAAAACCGCACTCGCGCCAAGGGTTCTGGACTCAACTTCCTGTTCCTCAACGTCGCACAGGTCGTCAATACCTATGGAATCAGCGTTGGGATTGCCGAGATTGGCTGGAGGCTGTACTTGGTATATATTGGCTGGATCTGTGTCGAGATGGTGGTGATATATTTCTTCTTTGTGGAGACGGCTGGAAAAACATTGGAGCAGATGTCTAGCATATTTGATGCACCGAACCCGAGGAAGGAGTCGACAAAGAAGACTACGGTGTTGATTGACGACAGGGGTAATGTCATGGATATCCAAGACTGCTGAGGTGCTGCATTTGTATTTAATTTAGCTTGGTATCAAATCTACGAGGCGACTTCTATTCATATATTGTGTACCATGTATTATGATAACTCTTATCTGGTTAAACATCAAGCGTAGTTCATTGCAAATAATACCTAACTAGTTATCTCTAATTGAGACGTCTCTTCCAACACTCAGCGTATCAAACATGTTCAGATGCGTCCAGCTTCTCTCTGCCCGGTCCCGTAGCTCGTCCATCTCATCAACAGGATCATTGCCATCACTATATTTATCGATGTCTCCCAGGATTTCCTGCAACCTCCAAGCGATCCTTTCCGCCCCAGCCCGAGCACCCTCAAGGTTTGCAGCTCCTGGTCCGAGTTGAAGACCAGCAAGGCGTCCAGTCACGAAAAGGGGAACGTCCTTACTCCACTGCATGTCGTAAGTCAAACAAGGAAGCCCTCCAACAGTCTCAATTGGGTGACTCTGTAGGAGGGGCTGTAGCAGTGGCATAGCATTGATGTCTGCCTTTGCGCCAGTTGCGTAGTAGATGTAGTCTATCGGAGGCAGGTCTGGAATCGGAGGCTCTGTCTCGATTGTCCACAGCCTTGATGTCGAGTCCCAGGACTTGCCCACTATTTGAGTTTTTGTATGGCGTATGACATTTCCTTTTGTTTGATGCCTTTCAAGAACAGCCTTATACGCGGGAGTGATTGAACCTCCATTTCGAGCAGACAGGATCATCTCAAATCGCTCCTCATCTGTGTCCGCTGACCAAAATGCTGCTTGGTTTATGTTTTTGTATTTTGCGACCCAATCAAGGCTGAGATCAAAATGTTTGACCTTGAAATCATCACGCATAATGTGCCACACCTTCGAAACGCCCTTTTTGATACAGAGATCTACGATTTGAGCAGAAGTCAAACCGCCACCAATAACGATAACATTGGTTGTGTGCTTTGAATCCATTTTTGCTTTGACGTGTGGTACAAGGCACTTCTGCTTGAGAAGCTGAGACGTGTGGCAAGCACCTTCTGCCTCATTAGAAGTGAATGGCGGCGGTGCGGGCATACCAGGCCCGATAGAAAGAACCACTGTGCGTGCGAGTTGCGTGCCAATCGAAGTCTTGATGGTGAAGCACTTATCTGGACGCTCGTCTGTCCCTTGCTCATCATATTCAATAGAGCGCACGTCAGTTTGAGTGACGAGATTATTCAGGCTATATCGATCGATGCAATCCTGACAGTAGTCGTTGAATAGGGACGTGGATGGTGTATAGTAGTCTTGCATATCTCGTTCATCGATTGATTTTCCTCTGTCGCAGATTAGTATGAGCTATATAGCGGGATTTTGAGCGTACGTGTGTGCGTTTACGGATGGTCTCCTCTTCATCTTCTTCTTCATCAGATGCTTTGATATTTCCTTTCCTACCACCCCTTTGAGCTCAACCATCTCCTTTTCTCTACCCTTAGCGTATGCATATGCTTTTAGACCATCTCGATCTCTTGGGTCAACATGGAAGAACAACGGACTTCTTAAAGTCTTGATATTGTAAGCATTAAATAAGCATGTCCACTTTATCATCCAGTCTGGCCCCGAGGAGTCGTAGACTGCCATTAAATATTTCGGTGGATTGCAGATCTCCCCGCATGGCTTCTCTGATTTATCTTCGACTAATATTTTTTTTGTTGCACGTCCCTTGGTAGGCACGAGTTTGACACGATTCTTGTGTCGCTTGATCCAGTGGTATCTCTGGTGCTCGGCATCCGTAAAGAGTGCTGAGGGGGTTGTCTCTCGCATCCGTGCTGCCACTGCGAGCGCACAGGGGCCAGCACCAATGATGGCAATATCGAGAACCTCGGGGGTTTCTAGAGTCGTATTCATGATTTCCTTTTGTTCCGAAAGAGTTTTTAGAATCAATTCAAGTTAATGGTGAGATTTTATAATTTCAATTTTCAAATTCGAAGGCGGGGGTGGCTGGTACTATGGTAATCATGTAACCTTGATGGCTCGTCTCTCGACCGACACCTTGGTGGTCATCCTAAGTAATATCGGCGACTAGGCTTCGCATATTGCGTAAGAGGAAGGGCAAGGGCGAGAAGAACTTACAAGCGGGATTTAATCATTAGTCGCTATCAGATTGTAGGTCTGATCAAAGGCGCTGAAAAGGGCCCTTTGTCAGTATAGACAGTATAGACACCGTGGACCGGATTACTCATACTCAAGGGAAAGGACCTGCTTATCGCGGAAGATCCTCCCTAAAATTAGGAGGCAGAGACCATTTATAAAGTAACTAAAAGAGAAGAATCCCGAGGTTGTTAACGCTGCCCATGAGGGCTACATCGTCTATGGCGTGTGGAACCGGGAAGCTTTCTTCGGATATGTCCACTGCGAAATCCACGCATATTGAGAACTAGCCACCGTTAGTTGAACTCATCGAAAACGCAGCTCGCAAGCAAGGTGAGAGTAGCAGTGAAATCTATTAAGAGAATCGTGACCAAACGAGCGAGCGTAAATGAGGGGTTTGTATTTTATGAGTAGGGTACGGTGGCTAGAAGTCTCGAAAGTCCAGAGGAGCCACATCGAACAAAGGTTACATTGATCGGAATAAACTAAATCTCCGAAAACTAACGAAGCCCAAACTTTTCCAGGTCTTTAAAAAGTTGTTGTTTTCGCACATGCCTCCCACATAGTCAGGCCAACGTTTGTTTACTTTTCAATGTTCCTATTATTTTCCAGTGTTCGCCTCCCTGTGTGCTGTGGTTCCGGGTCTTCCTCGGTTCTCCGCCACGCTAATGTTAGCGTATAAAGCACCAGAACTTACCGCCCAAGCTCCCATAATGGGTCCTTGCCCCGTTTCTCCTTATTACTTTATAAACATTACAAATTGACAACGTCCATTCTGTTCCACCGGAATGCACTGACTACCAATCATACGATTTAGGTCCTGTGTGCCTGCTCCGTATCTCCATAATAATGTACAACTTTACACACCCCAACAATTGGACCAGCTGGGAATCATGTGGCGGACCGGGCGACGACGTTGAAGTGGCTGAAACCAGACCTGGCATACGGGATACCAACGATACCACTAGAAGGTCAAGTAGCAAGCATGCAATCGAAGATCCTCAATATAGTTCTATGCTAGGACGAAACCCACAACAAACTCGTGTTCATCAAATGGGGGCTGGATCGGACCAATCTTCAAGTGGTCTCGAACCAAGAGACCCTACGACGGAATTATCCAGCGCAGGTTTAAAAAGGAGACAGCCACGAGCAACTCACGTATGCAGGAAACTGCCGCCCAGAAATCATTTGTTCCCTAATTTATCGAAAGGCTTGTAGAGGTTGCCGCGCAGCTAAAATAAAGTGTGATGAAATGATTCGGTGCGCGAACTTATTTTCCACAAAAGAGTCTTCTCGCACACCTTAGCCACTTCCTTAGCTTAAACCGTCTGCTTCTGTTCGACATTGGAACTAACAGACTGGGGTTTAGATTCGTCCTCGGTGAGACTGCTTTTGCGATGTCCATCGAAGATTTCCGCAATCTCCTCAAGTGTATGTCCCTTGGTCTCGGGGAACAGAAACCAGATCAGAGTAAATGAGATCGATAGAAGGACACAGAACACCATGTAGTAATGCCACCCAATTTCCTTCATGGCAACTGGGTTGATGAAATTTCCAAGTATTAACCCGCAATAGTTCATGACGAAGGCGCTAGTCACTCCACGGCCGCGGAGGGTGTATTGGTAGATTTCGACAACGTACGCAGGCATCAGCGGCGTGAAGGCAATGTCATAAAAAAACTCATAGATGAATATGATGGCTAGCACAGTCTTGCCAAGATTCTTGTTGGGTGTGGTCGTGAAGAGACTCGTTAAGATAGTCCAGACAATGTATGAAGACAGCATGCCTCCTGTAGAAATGAGAAAGAGCTTGCGTCTTCCGATGCGGTTAACCATCAAGGCCCCGGCTACGACAGCCGCAAACCAGTTGAATACCGGAAGCAGGCCGTTGATGAGTGCTTGGGAAGAGACGTCTGCAATTCCAACCGTGTCAAGAACCAATGTTAGGTAGTATGAGATGACAGCATTACCGGACCACTGTGCGAAAAATCCTAATATGGAGGCAATAAGTGTACGCTTGCGGTTTCCCGGGGTGCTGAAAAGGTCAGAGCATGAGGATTGCGAGTTAAGGGTTTGTTCGGTGCAGATGCTCTTTTCGATCTCATTAATTTCAAATCGGACTAATGCTGCCGATGCATCACCTGCCGCATGATAAATTCCGAGGATCTGGCGGGCCTCTTCGATTCTTCCTTTGGCTACAAGCCATCTAAGACTATAGTTAGATACTGATAAACAGGTGGGTGCTGTATAGATCCAGTACGTACCTTGGAGATTCCAGAAGCCAGAAGAAGCCCATGAATTGAAAGAAGGGGAAAGCTCCCTGGAGGATGCTTGGAATGCGCCAGCTCCACGTTGATTCCAACCTAAACGTACCATACTTTGACCAAGCCGCAAGGACGGCACCGAAGTACTACACATATGTAAGTAAAATGCGTAGGTAGCAGTGGAGGGAATATTACGTAGAAGGTATTGTATAAGCTCGTGATTTTACCCCTCTGGGTGGGGTAAGCAAGCTCCGCAATTAGGATTGGAGAAGGCTGTGCCAGAAAAGCTGTTCTGAATCCTAGAACGAACCTCGAGACAATCATCATTCCAATGTTCTGGGCTGCCCCCTGAAGCACTGTTCCAATCAGGAGAAGGATGAAGCCAAAAAGCATTGGTCTCTTGCGGCCGTACCGATCAGAAATCCAAGTCGACGGAAATAGGCCGAGTAGCTTTCCCACAGGGTAGATTGCATTGATAGCTCCAAGGATGGAAGCAGAAGGGTTGCCAAAATAGTTTCTCCATTGTGGCAAGGTCTGGAGGCCGTTTATCATCGCGCCTGTGGATAAGTCAATGAGAAAAGCAGTTCGCAGTTGAGGATTGTGATGCACATACCGTCAAATCCAATCGTACCAGAGGAGAATAGAGGAACAAGAAGAATCAGGTTCAACTGGATCAAATGCTTCGTTTGGTACCATGGCTTGGGATTGACGGGCAAGACCTTGAGTCTGTCAGCTATGGTAACTATTAAAAGCCGTTGCTTAAATGGAAACCCACAGTGATGATTTCTTTCCCAAGAGCTGCCTCTGCGCTCTCCTTCTTTGGTTTCTTATCAGACCCCATGATAATCGCTGAGAATATAATAACGTAGTATACGGAAGTTATGTTCAAGTTTTGTAGGTGGATCAAGCATGGGATGGCAGGATACGTTGACAAAAGGAGCAGACCGGCGATAGTAGCGGAGACGACAACAGTAGCGGCAGTAATGACAGGAACAAATGATAAAACAACAACCAGAACATATGACAACAAGAGGACGTCCCTAGAATTTGTGCACGGCAGCATAAACTCATGTACTGATCCCATATAAAATATATGGCGAGATACACCATCGAGCTACGAGCAGCCCTGGGAGTGGCTTTTTAGGCCCCCACTGACAAAACTTATGAACATTACCTCCGTAGAATAGAAAGGGGGCAATATGTGTTCCTCAACACAAACCAAAGGCCATTGACTTAGATAGATCATCTCAATGAAGGGTTCATGGGGGATTATGTAGCTGACGGATTTATAGACATGATATCACCATGAGCACTGTCGTCACAGGACGGCCCAGACAGCATATCCCACACTATAGGAACAACGAGAACGAAGTGATTAAGCCCGAGCACTGTTCGCCGTAAAATTCCTCTATCCTCACACACGACTTCCTTTCTGACATGGTTGAGGAAGTAAAATTTCAAGTAGGCTTGGATTTGGAAAAGTACAGGAATTAGCTCAAACGGTAAATTCTCCGTCTCGTCTCCGAAGTTGCAAGCTGCGGCGTAGCTGCTAATGGCAGCTTTGCCGGCACTTACCACCCGCCAGCGGTGTCTTCGTTTTGTTTGCATCTTATTTTTGACAGTTTTCTTTGTTTGCATCTTCTTTTTGACAATTTTCTTCGGAATTAAGAGCTCCTCGCATCTGACCTCGCTGAGGGGTTTAAAATAATGGAGCAAGCTAATGAGAATATGGGGAGAAACCCAGTAATGCCATGCATCTAGAGAATGTTCTTGAGAACGAGGGTTTTTCAAAATGAGCTGTTGGAGTGGCTACCTGCCCTAACTCTTGATTTATGTTCTATTATAACGAGCATTTAGGGAATGGACCCCTACTATATGGGGGGCGCGGTTAGCGTCTACGTCTTCGGATTCTGGAAAGTGGGGCCGGTGAGCACGTACCAAAAAGCTAGAGCCAGGAATTCGGTTTAGGTTTGTGAATCTCTTGTAACACCTCACGGAAGTATGGATTGTGGGGCCGGGGTGGCTCGAGCACATAATGGGATTCAAGAGCCGGGTCTACATCCCAATGATTTTCTGAGACAACCCGGGTTCTGGGGCCGGACGGTGAAGGGCCTCATCACGGGACCCTGCTTTAGGAAATAACGTCGACAGCCGACATGTCACCTTGCAAACACATTCAGGCTGACTTATCCTTTGTTGGTAAAATAATTTTAGGGGGTGGCCGTCCTTCATCACTTCCAATTTTTCTCTACTTAGCTCACCGACAGTGTTCGCAACAGTGCCAGTGCTCACAACTCCGGTTTCAACACGGCTTACAATAGATCCGTTAGGCCACGATGGGCGCCCAAATTCTTCCCAGCTGTATCGACGTTGAAGATGTGCTCTCTCAGCTTTCGCTGGACGAGAAAGTCGCCTTAACGCGAGGTCAGCAAGATTCATGTTTTGGTCGGCGATAATACTGACATGGTGCAACCAGGCTCGGACATGTGGCACACCACCCCAATACCAAGACTAGATGTACCTTCTCTGAGACTTTCAGACGGTCCAAATGGGGTTCGTGGAACAAAGTTCTTCAATAGCACACCTGCAGCTTGTCTTCCGTGCGGCACTGGTCTTGGTGCCACTTGGGATACATCGTTGATAAGGGAAGTTGGAAATCTCCTTGGGTTGGAGGCCAAAGCGAAAGGCGCACATGTTCTTCTGGGACCAACAGTGAACATGCAAAGAAATCCTCTGGGAGGACGTGGGTTCGAGTCATTTTCGGAGGATCCGGTACTCTCAGGACTCATGGCAGCATCTTATTGCAACGGCGTACAGGACGAAAATGTCATTCCCTCCATAAAGCACTTTGTTTGCAACGATCAGGAAGACAAGAGGATGTCTGCCAGCATTGTCGTGAGCGACAGAGCTCTTCGAGAGATATATCTCCTGCCTTTTATGCTCGCTATTCGGGACTCTCAACCGGGTTCTCTTATGACATCCTATAACAAGTTGAATAGGACACATTGCAGTGAGCACAAGAAATTGCTCAAAGATATACTTCGAAAGGAATGGGGCTGGAAGGGACTCATTGTTAGCGACTGGTACGGGACTTACAGCACAACCGAGGCTATTGAGGCAGGATTGGATCTGGAGATGCCAGGACCGTCACGATGGAGAACGATCACCTTGTCTCATGCTGTAAATTCGGGTAAAATGGAGATGAAGGTCCTGGATTCTGCTGTCCGCAACGTTTTGCACGCAGTTAAGAAGGGTCAGGAAAGTGGTATTCCGGAGAATGCCACAGAGACGACCAGGAACAGCAAAGCAGACAGACTTTTGCTACGACGTACTGCTGCAAACTCCATCGTTTTGCTGAAGAATAATGGAGGCATCTTGCCTTTGAAAGCCAACAAAACAGTATGTGACGTCTATCCTATTCTCGTCCTACATAATTCTGACTTTTAAGACCGCCGTCATAGGGTCGAACGCAAAAGTTGCAACATTTTGCGGCGGAGGTAGCGCATCTCTCAATCCATACTATTCAACTCCAGTTCTCGATTCCATCCGCGCCAAATGCGGTGATGTCTCATTTTCTGAAGGTCCATACTCTCATCTCGAATTCTCGTTGCTCGACAGCGTAATTACAGATACCAATGGTAACGCGGGGTTCACATTTCGATCATATCTCGAACCTCCAGAGAACAGGTCAAGAAAAGAAATAGACACAATGTTCGTAAAGACTACGAAATTCTTTCTGACAGACTATTCGCCACCACAGCTGACATTGACATCCTCACTCTTCTGGGCGGAGATGGAAGCATGCTTGACTCCTGACAAGAGTGGCTTATGGGACTTTGGAATTTGCACCCAGGGTACGGCGAAGCTATTCCTTGATGATGTCGAAATTATCGACAATGCAACTCATCAAGAACCCGGAAATGCCTTCCTGGGAGCCGGAACGAAAGAGGTTTTTGGCACAGTCGACCTCCAAGCTGGCAAGAAGTACAAGCTCTTGATTAGTTTTGGTAGCGCACCTACCTCGAAACTCGTTGCTCCAGGCATTGTCACATTCAGAAAAGGGGGCGTAAGGCTTCGTGGAGGACCGAAGATTAATGTTGAAAATGCAATCAATGAGGCATGCGAGGTAGCGAAGAAGGCTGATCAGGTTGTGCTCGTTGTTGGCCTAAACGTGAGTTTTTCCCTTGTTGGCAGTCCTATACAAGCTTACATATATATTAGGGGGATTGGGAAGTGGAGGGTCAAGACCGAGCTAATATGTGTCTGCCGCCGCACACCGACGAGTTGATCAGCAGCGTTCTACAAGTCAGACCCGATGCGGTTGTTGTTACTCAGAGTGGCACTCCTGTTGCAATGCCATGGGCAGATCAAGCACAAGCTATGGTTCAGATGTGGTACGGAGGCAATGAAGGTGGGAACAGCCTTGCCGATGTTCTGTTTGGAGACATCAATCCAGTAAGTAGAGTGTTGTGTGCTCATGCCGCCCAAAAGCCCGAGTGGAGAACCTACCAAGTAGTATGCGGGCATAGCAACTATTCCCGCAACTATTCTTGTTGGCCTTTCTCTAGGGTTTTGCGCCGCGTGGGTGTTTGCATTCGATATTCCATGCTAATAGCTTGTACAGAGTGGCAAACTGCCCCTATCCTTTCCCAAACGAATTCAAGACTGTCCGGCATACCTTCACTCGAAGTCAGACAGGGGCCGCATACTGTATGGCGAAGACATTTTTGTTGGATATCGATATTATGAGAAGATTGAATTGCCAGTAGCATTCCCTTTCGGGCATGGGCTATCCTATACTACTTTCGCCCAAAGCAATCTTTCAGTTAGAACCGACGATGTAAACGTGGTAATCGAGCTCAAACTCCAAAATATCGGAAACAGGGAAGGTATGGAGGTTGTTCAAGTCTACGTTTCTCAGCGGTCGACTTCAATCACACGCCCTGTGAAGGAGCTCAAGGGCTTCTCCAAGGTCACATTGAGGCCGGGAGAGTCAACAGACATAATGGTGACGATTGCCACTAAATATGCGACGTCCTTCTGGGACGAGAGTTTGAATGCATGGACTTCAGAAGCTGGTATTTATGACATTTTCGTGGGAAACAGCAGTCAGGCGCTGAATTTTCTCTGTGGCAGCTTCAAAGTGGCCAAAACGGTGTCTTGGAACGGTCTTTAGGGGTTACAGTTGTTTTTGTGACATGGTAGGAATAGAGAATAGATAGATAATAGAGTTTCAATTACTGGCTAAAACTGAAGTGCCGTATCACCCCTCTGTTTCGAAGGCTAAAAGTTATCCCCACTCCTGAGAGTAGGTTAGCTCCCAACTACTTGGAAATATGCTAAATATCTTAGTCTATTTATTCGCGCTACGGGAGGTTCCCTAATGCCGCGGGCAAATCATATAACAGGAAATGGGCAGATCAATGCACTTGGAGGTCATACACTGTGGGCGGACGAGACTAAATTTTGCGCGAGCGAGGGCGGGTTGAGAGAGCTGGAGTCGATTATTATAAGGAGCGGTAAGACTTTCAACGTGTAAAAACATGCTTTCTGTGACACACAAGCACCCCTATTAAAATCCGGCATTTTTCAACCAGAATCGAAATGTGCAGAGAGATCTGGAATTTCTATCTCTATTGCAATGATATCCTGTTTGGTGGCTGGGAATACTGCACGGCCGATCGTCAAGTGCGAGGTGATAACTGCCCACTCCGACAACAACACACCCATTCGGTTGAAAGCAAATGTTCGGATTGTGTATATGGTACACCACCTCCCGAAGTGAGAGCACATTAATCTTAACCCATTATCGATTATTACTGACATGGTCAGCGAAATTAACCACGAGCAACCTTTGACCGCCATGTCGCATAGTACGCGCCAGAGAAGAAACGAACAACCCTCAAAATGTTAAACCACTGTTTTTTAGAAACGTCCGCAGGCAAAGGATAACAATCTCTACTCGGATACTATGCGCGTCTCCCAGATCGAATAAGGGCAAATAAACGACCAATAGAAGAGTCGAGCTATAGGCAGAGGGGCTCAACAGTGCATGAGGTTGCAGGCATATCAGCGCAAAGAGCGCAGTAGAGTGCCGCTCCATGGTGGATATAGTGGATAGACAAAGCCAGCCAGCTGAGTTGGAATTGCTTTGTTTCGGAATTCAGGTCTCAGGATTTAGGTATCTTAATGCCTTTGCTTTTCTGAATAGATAGCCGGGTTACTTTCATATTCTGTATCGGATTTGTGGAGCTTTGGGTTCTTGGATATCTCGGGATATATATCCTAAGCAAATAATTATCACATACGACCATAGATTTAATAGAATTGGGCATCCCATCCGCTCTACTATATACAAGCTTGAGATTAGTGGGTAACTGCCAGCGAATATCCTGGTAAATTAACGTTGATCATTGTGATTTAGACTTTCGCTTCACTCAAGGTTGAATTGTTTAAGCTACCCCTGGACAAAATGTCTACTATGGCTATACAGTATATAGTATGTTATATAATAACACTATGTAAATAATTTAATAAAAGGACAAAGTTTGTTTTGGAACATAAAAAACAAATACAGCTACAGCTATAGACCTGGATAGGGTTTCGATCAGCCATTCACGAGCATTTAATTAAGAGGTCTTGCTATTGCATAATTTACATGGTGTTACTATATAAAATACTATATAAAGCGACAGTGTACATTTTGTTAAATAGTGGCAGTAAATGACCGAAAGTCACTCACTCCAACCCCGAGCGGAGTTAATACTGAGCGAAATTTTAGTTTCGATGATATATCCAGTTAATTATAAAATGGGAATTCGGCCGCAAGTGATGCATATTTTGCATGGGTGCAATTGAATGACTTCGGATCAGTAATGTTCCCGCCAACATAAACCTGTTGAAGGGGCCGGGCGTAGAGATCCCGAGTGTTTCCGCTTGCATCCACTGCAGTGAGTGTTTCTGGGAACACGTCGTCCTCGACCCAGGAAACGAGCTGATCAAAAGCTCCGTTTGGGATGGGGCCCGAACCGCCGAAACAATGACCTACGCCAGGAGCCTGGAATAATCGCATGTATGATTGCGCATCTGGATCAAGTTCTAATACCTGCTGGTAAAAGGCGACAGTTCCGTTGGGCGGGATGGCCTCATCGGCAAAGCCCTGCCAGCTAATCATCTTTCCGCCAGAGGTATGGAACCCAGACAGATCTGGGTTGGCTGCGCTCAGCGTGGAGTCGTAGTCGTCTTGGGATTGGTCTAGATAGGAAAAGAACTGAGCATCTGTCATGTTCGCGAGGTCGAAGTCGGGATCCTTGGCTAAAAATTAGGTGATCCAGGAGCTAAAGAGACCGGCAGCGCCCGCGGAGCATGTTGAATTGGAGGTGCAGGTTGTGGACGCGTAATAGTCAGTAAGGGAGGCGTCCTTGTTAAGGCCGAACCAGTCCGTTTTGCCATCTTGGCTGCGCGGTGCGGTCCATGCTGCCTGTACAATGCTTGCACCAGCAGATGTGAATTGCTGCGTAACTCCACTACAGTTGAAACTTTGACCGACAACTGTCGAAGGCTCCAACGTGCATAACCCTGGGAGTGATATAATGCCGTCCTGGAGGCCGTCTAGCTCATCGCAGGAGTCAACCGCAGCTTGCGTGAAGGCGTCGATTTCACAAGCCTGAGGGTAGGTGCCAAGATCGTTCATGAGTTGCGCCGCCCAATAGCCTGCGGGGACAAAATTTTCGATATTGATTGCTGGGGCAACAGCTAGAATGCCATCGAAATCCTCGGGATATTTCTCGGCGATCATAAGGGCTTGTCGACCTCCCCCAGAACAGCCGCTGAAATAGGAGTATTTTGCCTGCGTGCCATAAAAGTCTTCGGTGACTGCTTTCCCAATGACAGCCATTTCATGCAAAGCCCTTGAGCCAAAATCCTCGAGCAAGTACAAGTTCACATTGCCGGGACTAGTCAGGGCCCACGTAGATGGAGTCAAAGAAACACTGTCGCGTTTAATGTGGCCAGCATCGGTATCAACAGCCACATAGCCCTTGGCAACAGCTTGTGCCGTATATAGAGAACCGAAGCTGCCGCTATACCCTCCACCACCTAGCGCTTCCATTCCCATTCCACAACTCCTGTTCGGGGAGCCAGACGGTAGAGTGTATCGTGTCATTCCAACCTGGGTGTGTGTAGGTAACCGTCACGTTGCAGAAGTCGATAGTAACATATCCGCCGTCGCTAGTACCCGGGGCTAGGGAAACAGTGCTATAGTTGTAGACGGACGAAGCGGTGATGCTAAGAGAAGAAGCGCCAAAGAATTGATCTGTAGGGAACGTGAATGCCTCTGCCGTGCATTTTGTTGTATTGCAAGAAGCCGAGGCAAACATCGCCCCAAAAAGAACTGTCGGGAGCTGGAACTGGACGAAATTCTTAGACGTCGTTATTGAAATAGATGGATGAGTGCGAATGAACGTAAATGAGAGAAGGGGCATGCTATGATATAAATACAAATCTATTATATTCCTACTGGGAGCCTTTTCTATTAATACGAGTACTTGAGAGAAAATGGCAGTTCCTAGCAGATCTATAGAAACTACCATTATGATAGTATGGGTCTATAAGAGGTTCCCGATGCATAGTCCGGATATAGACAGGAGACAGGGCGGATTTAGCTCTCTACGGGCAAGTCTCAGTCAAAGTCCGCGTATACGTATGGCAATCCCTGCAGCTGTGGGGGGGTTATGTTAGCGTATTTTTATCTAACCAATAGTGACCATTTCCGTAGGCGGATCGATCTTATAATGCTTGCCCTCCGCCCTTCCCCCGTCCTTGAATCGAACGACGTATAAACTTAATCTTGTAATCTTCTTTTTAAAAAAGAGTACAATGAGAAGAAACCACCTCAAGTCAAGACGTGGTTGCAAGGAGTGCAAGCGTCGACACATTAAATGTGACGAAAGCCACCCTTGTTGCACTAACTGTCGTATTGCGAGTCGTCTTTGCTCTTTTGGGGAGGCAGTTACAAACATCACGGCCGATTTTATACAGCATGCAAAAGCAAGCCCGGTATCCGCCTCATTATCTGTTGAAAAAGCAATTCAGCCACGGCAGTTAGACACCTTCGTGAAAGCTCAGCACCAGTGCTCTTAGCTTCGACTGCTAGCAACGCATCGACGTCGCGCGCCACAAGTGCTCATCCCTTGCCTTGCCCGGCCTCGCAATTATCGCCTAACCAGACCTTTACACTTGTTCATTTAGCACTATTGCACCACGTTAAAAGCCGGATGGCAGAGGACTTCAGCATGGTTAGGACAGGGGAGCATGGGCACGCCTTCTTTGAAATGACAATCCAGTACGCCATAACTACGCCGTTTCTGATGGACCAACTTCTCGCCATTTCAGCGGCACATATGAGCACGCTCTGCCCTCAACAACGTGACTTCTATCGGGAGGAAGCCACACGATTACAGACACGCGCGCTATACTTATTTAACTCTGAAAGGAAGTCTCAGATCTCAGACCACAAAGACTTTGCTGGTTTTCTCTTCTCTATTCTACTTTCTCAGCAGGCTCTTTTCGAGGCTCTTTTGGTCCAGGCAGAGCTTTCGGCATTTCTTGACCGTTTGGTCACTTCTTGAAGGATGTGTGCAGGTGTTCGCACTCTTGCAGCCAGTGTATGGAAACGATCCATAATAAATTTCAAACGCAGCTAGGGCTTATCTTACCCACGGACGATGATTGCTGTTGTAATACACAGTTAAACAGTGGCCAGATGACAGCAGCAGCAATGGGGAATGCAAACCTCCTGCAACGTATCGAGACTGCGGACTTAGGTGATACTGCTAAGGAGGCCTGCGTGCAGGCAGTAGATCTACTATTGAGACTACAGACCAGACATGCCTCGTCATGCACGCTCCAATCGAACGCCGAAATAAACAAGATACTACAATGGCCGGTTCGTGTATCCTCCCACTACATCGACCTAGTAGAGCAGCGACGTCCGGAAGCTCTGGTTATCTTGTCGCACTACGCAGCTATGATACATGAAGCGCCGTACTATTGGGTTTTGGGTGACGCATCAGGCAGATATATAATTGAATCCATCGGGAAGCAACTTAGACCGTTTTGGCTCGAGTGGCTTGCTTGGCCATTTGAAACACTTCGAAGCAAGTTTTAGAGAAAGCGGATTTATCATTCGGAAGATCAATAAATTACCCCAAACCGCTACAAGCAAGCCCGCCTCTTGTAATAACGGGACTATTTCATTCCAGCCTAGAATGGGATATCAGCGTTTGTCAGAGTCTCAAACCCGATGAACAGCGGGTTTGGCTCCCCAATTTCAGCCGGCCGCTGCTTCAACAGAAGTTTCTTCGTGAATGGCATCCTCTGATGCATTCGGTTTGCAAGGGCATTATACGGCGTTTCGAGAACTACACTCGTTATCACCCTGAAAGCAAACGAAGAAGAGGGCATCATACCAGGATCCAGCGACCTCCCAATAGTGCCATTACACAACCATTCCGGAATCTCCCTATCCCCCGTCCCAAACGACGCATGCAACTCCAATGCCGCGCCCACCCTTGTTCCCAACTCTGTCCTCCACAGATCCTCCCCCTGGATCCTCGACGTCTCGGCCACATGGGCCATGGATGAGATTCCATAGCTCACGTGCGCGAAATCACGGCACGTCTCCTGCGTGATTCCGCTTATAGGGAAGGTTGCCTGGTTAAACCAGTATTTGACGATTGCGTCCTTTGTAGTGCCGATGCCGCGGCCGGGGACGGGGAGGGAGCCGTCACTGGTTAGGTAGATATAGGCGGGGACGCGATCAGCAAACTTGGACATTGAGGCTCTGTAGAGGGCGCGGTCTTCGAGGAAGACAGCGGCGCCGATGGAGGCTTCCATCATTACTAGGTTTGAGGTTAATAGATGTTATTATGAGACTGGAGGCGCACATACCTAAGTCCCAGTTTCCGTTATTTTTTACGTCACCGTCGACGATGATGGGAAGGTATGCTTGGCGTAACATATTTTCAAAAGATTTGATACCCTTCACTGTCCACCCCCCGCGGGAATAGCGCATGATCTCTCCTGCGCGGACCCAGTTTGCAGCAGACCAGGCCGCCTGGAGGGGCGCATTGGAGTTATTATGGCCCTTAATGGTACTAGACCATGAATCCATGTAATGGATCGCTTTTTTTGCGTATGGCTCCTCCTTGGTGATTGAGTAGGCCAGGGCATTCATATACGCCGCCATAGAGTCCTCGCGCTCCTGGTAGCAGCCTATATTAGGCGTTGACGTGGGGCCACATTGGACAACTTTGTAAGGCTGTGCTGTACGGGTCGGTGAAGAGTAGTTGTACTTCAGCATAGAATCGAAGGCATCGGTCCATGGCTGGGCGCCTTTTGCTACCTTGTGAGAAACGTAGTCCAGTTGGCTCTGGTGGACGAAGACGCCTGGGTGAGTCCACCTCTTGGGAGCGTGAGTGGGAATGGGAAGAGGTTGGTGGTGCGTCTTCTCAGGACGATGCCTTTCGCCAACTCCTGGGTATGCGGCGGCGTGAACATCGAGGCAGTAGATGGACAGGAGGAGGGCAGTCCAGACAGGGACTAAGAAGGTGGTGGGCGTCATGCCTAATCTTAGAGCCAAAAGTCCAAGGTTGGCGATAGAGAAAAGGGAGCCTTAGCACGTCTCCAGGAATTGCAGATCAGGTATTGCTGATCCTTGGCTGGCTTTTTATATCATCGCATCCCGTTCCTTTACAAATCCATAACGGCAGCTACAAGACGTCGACTCCTACAGGGTTTCTTCCCAAAGAAGCATAGAAATTCCACCAATCTAATTGCACAATAGACTGCTATAATTGAATAAACTTAAAGAGACAAGTTCGTACAGTTATATTTGCACGGCAAGTGGTGAACCTATGATACTGACCTTACTATTTCTCTCTAGGGTTATCTCTGGTGGGGGCAGCCCATTTTACCCCGCATCCACAACCAGCCAGTTAAGGTGTATGAAATTGTAATCCAGGGCGCATGAGTTAAACCAAGTTTAAACTAGGACTAAAAAAGGGCCTTTAGTGATTCATTCTATAAGAACAACATTATTCATCCTTGTCAGGCCAGGAGTTGATTTGACTGACGTATCCCACAGGAACGAGAGGCGCTCTTCCCCACGTTCTGAGAGGTAAATTCCACCAACCATGGAATTGTCCGTGAGAATTTATAGAACTGTTCGAGTCATAAACATCGGCAATTATAGCTTCACCGTTGTGGCCCCAATGACGACGCAACCCATGTCCGGGGTAGTTTTAAGGTTCATTGCGCAGATCCCGCGTCTTCGTCAAGCCTTAAACCCTTGTCTCCTCGTGAAGCTCCAAGGCCGCGAACCAGCCTCGCCCGGCAAACGTAGACCCCGTTTGTCCGCGACAGAGGAGGGAACTTCTCATTTATCCGCTTTCGCCGAGCTAGTTGCTGGATTGCCGACAAATACAACCCCGAAGAGAAGGGGCAGATTTCAAGATCAGCAGGACCCCGCTACAGAAAACGGAAGTGAGCTGTAACGTTCCTATGTCTGTACCCTTGCTCTATCCATTTTTTATCCTGATGATCAGTCGGCCGCGATATTCCCGTGGTCAGGTTTCTCATGCTAAATTGGCTAGGACGCCGGAGACTCAGTAAAATACCAAAATCGCAACGGAATATGGTGTCTATTTCATGCGGCGAGGGTAGGCAGAAATCGCAATGGGTCATTCAGAGCACCTCGCCGCATGTCTATCGCTCCAAGGTCGGAAACCGGGCGGAGTTTGATTGGCGCTTTCCGGGCATCATGCCAGCTTCATTTGCCGATTACCTGCAAATGCAACCAATAAATGAACATATATATAGTGTCCTGAAAGAAACCACATTTCTTCAAAAATCCGACTACGTTCCACATCTAACAATCTCTAATCACAACCAAGACTACAACTTACATAACTACGCATTACATACAATGGCTCCTAAATCAGCGATCGCTTCTCTCCTCCTCCTCTCCGCCGCGGTCGTCGCCGTTCCTGCCGCCCTGGCTGGCCCAGAATGTGCCCCTGGCGGTAACTTCGATCTCTCCTTCTGGAGCCTGCAGCTCCCCACCGGCGATTCTGGCAGTTTTACCACAATCAAGAGCGTCGACCTACAAGGGTGCTCCGGCTACCAAGACAGCAACTTCTCGACCGACAAGTCCAGCGGGGCTATTGTCCTCATCGCACCCGGCAACCCCGATCTAACGCACTGCTATACGAGCTCTGGTAGCGCGCACTGCCGCACTGAGCTGCGTGAGGTGGACAGCAAAACGGGCAAGAACGCGGCGTGGTCGCCGAAGAAGACTAATCGTCTTACAGTGTCCATGACGGTGCAGGCGGCGGATGATGGAAGCCACGGCACGGCGATCGGACAGGTATTTGCGTCGGATGCGAGCAAACCGCTTGCGGAGATGTATTACAGCCGCAAGGGCGAGATTGTGGTCGGAGTAAAGCCGGACGCGGACTCGGGCCAGATTGTGACTAAAGTCGGAAACGTGGCTGTAGGGACAAAGTTCGAGTATAAGCTCGAGTACTCGAAGGATGTGTTGACGGTTACGATTAATGGGAAGGCTACTAAATTGGATACGGGTAATTGGGGCTCGCCGAACTGCTATTTCAAGACTGGGAATTACAATCAGGGCAAGTCGGCGGATTCGTCGAAAGTGGTTATCTCCGCTATCAAGGTCTCGCACTCTTAAATTTGGGATGAGTCGATAGGAGGAGTTGGAGATGAAGAATTATTCTATTGGAGTAGTAGAATGAGAATGATATTCGCAAGCAAATACAGTTTCTATTGAAGCTAAGTTGTATATAGTTGTTATCAAGGTATTTTAGAAGGGAAAAAATATAAAAGTCCCTCCCTTTGTGGCGAGAAGCCTACTGTGCTGAGACAAATGGTGGGTACTTGAACTTTAAGCATGTAAATATGATTATTCTTCAACGAATAGACATCAACTGATTTTATTAATGACCTATTGAGAGGTGGCTGTGCATGCTAAGCCATCATTCGGTATATATTGTACATTATGAGTGCATGCTTATAATCTATAAAGCTAGTTATTTATTTTTAATCTAATCATCCTTGGAAACTGTCAGAATTATTACTCTTGATAGTAACTAAAAACACAATTGTAATAATGAAAGTCGACGCTGTGATGGGAAGGAAGTGGCGCATACCGCGTCGGAAGACGGACGAGTGCAACGTGCAGGTTATAAATTGTTGCACCCCGCTAGGCTTTTCGATTTGCTCAAAATGAGGAACTTTCGTGCATCTCTAAAACATTCCATTATATTAAGCATAGTTAGAGACTATACTGTAAAGTAGCCAACTAACCCTAGCAACTGGAGACTCGATCAATAGTCAGATAGCAACCATTCCCAAAGTCTGCTTGTCCACATATTTGGCACCCTGAGTTACGAATATCCTGATATGCCCACCAAATAGCGTTTCCTGACATCGTGCATCCGCTATTTCCTTCCACAAAAACACCACAGCCAAAACCAGCAACGTTTCCAGTGCATCCTCCACTAGGCAACCCACTTCTACAAGACAATGTTAGTAAAGAAGTTCAAAATAAACGAGGGAGCGAAGTCAGCGTACCCTGGTGGGCCATAGTTGACCACATCATTGCGGATGATTTTGTTGTTGACTGTATTGTCACACCAAGTTCTTAAGTTGGCAGTAGATCCACATAAGGTATTGCCTTTGCAAGAGTAGGCGGCGCGTTTGCTAAGGATTGCGAGGGAGCTACTCGTCTCTAGAATTGCAGAAGCAGAGACGATGTTGGCAAGGCTAAGAATGGCAAGAACGTTGAAATGCATAATGAATTTGATTTTCAATGGCTTAGACTGATGGAGGTTGGTTGAAGCCGAAGTCAAATGCTCAGATTTGTTTTTATCTTTCCCAGAATTGCCGGCTGGTATCATTATTTATAGGTAAGTTGAGTTTAATTTTGAATACCCGTTTTTATTCACCTCCTGCCTTCTATGGATAGCCATAAGACAATTTCCACAGAAGGGAGGAGGTATAAGACAATTCCAACAATCGGCCGCAAGGATTCGGCCGCAGGCCGAATCCTTGCGGCCGAATCCTTCGCATGCTGGGTTCTCATACAACGATCGGAAAGATAAATTCGGCAATCCATAGTTCTAACAACATATATGCTGCTGCACGTAGTGTAATAAACCGAAGCAATATGTCGTTTCATTAGTCGCCGTGTTGGATCTCACGCAAAGAGTTGACCGTTGCCGTACGGACTTGTAGATATATTGTTCCGGCGTTCTGGAGCGGTTTAGCATTGTAGGTAGAGATGCATGTCGCTATCGGGCCATTGTGCCTAATTTCTTCCAAAGAGCTCGATGCAAATAATGAGAGACATCAACCCATTGGACAGCATGACATAACCAGCGCCATTAAGGCCTATGAGACTGGCCTTATTAACGGGACTACTCGAACTTTTTTCGTTAATGGCAGGATCGTCACCGAAGAGGAAGCCGTTAAGGGGCAAGGTCATGTATGGATCGAGGTAAAAATTCTGATGTCCATTAATTCTTTTTTAAAGCTTACCTAACATATAAAAAGCAAGGTGTTGGTCAACAAATGAGCTCCTACACCGGCACCGAGAGTTGCGCCAAGCATGCCGACCCATGAACTAGCTCCAAGCGCTATGGAAATGGCGATCAGTCGGTCCTATAAGACTCTATGACAAATGGTAAGACTTTAAGCATGTAAATATGATAATTCCTCAACGTCTCAACGCTGATTTTGTTGATGAGTTATTAAGATGTGGCTATGCATGCTAAGCCATCATTCGTTGTATATTGTACATTATGAGTATACGTTTACAATCTATAGAAGCTAGTTATTTATTTTAATCTTATCGTGGCTAGAAGCTGTCACAATTATTACAGTTAATAGTAAATAAAAACACAATTGTAATAAAACAGTGATCTATTTTACTACTGTTGTGTCTAGAAACCATTAGAATTATTCATGTTGATAGTAACTGAAAACACAATGGTCCTATATAGACTTTGGGGTCGCACGAGTATCATACAGCCTGAATCATCAGCATCACAAGGAATAACACTAGTTCTTAGGGTTTCAGGCGTTGCAATCATGCTAATTCGCTATCAAGACTATAGAGTCAATCGTCCCAAATATCTTTCTGATATACATTTACTTCGCGCTATAACACAGAACCCCAGCCCCTACGACACCTAAAAAGCAAGCCTCCTACCAATACACTCATATACAACACTAGCCAGTATCATCTACGAGTCGGCGTAATCAGTCGAGTTACTCGTCTTTGCAAAATTACCCGTGGATTTGCCCGAGGACGTGCTCGCAGCCTTGCTCACCGCTGCGGTTGTGCTACTATCCACCCGAGTTAGGTTTTGCCAGAAGAGACGCATCAGGCAGTGCAGTCACTCACGAAGACTTCTTCTCCTCCACCGACGCCGGCTTCTTATCGTCCGCCACAATCTTCTTATCCTTCATCGACGCAGCAGCTGCTTCATCAGCCTTGGTCTTTTCCTCGTCGGCCTTGGGCTTCTCCGCATCGCCAGCTTTGGCGGCGTTTTCCAATTCTTTTTTGACCTTCTCTGCGTCCTCTTTGGCCTTCTTCGCATCGGCTTCTTGCTCCTTCTTGCGATGCTCTCCGTCATCCATAGGCTCCATCCCCATGTTGCCGAGGAGAATTTTTGTCTCAGGGCAGTAATCGAAGATCTGGCGCCTGCGGGTAGCATTGCCCCAAACCACGGGGTCTTGGAGCTTACCCGAGCCACGGATGTGGTATCCCAGGGGTCTCTCGACGTATAGGGACTCTACACTGAAGTAGACCTCCTCGTGTGCAGGTGCAGCGTTCTTTAGGCGCTCACACACCCACGTATCTTCCCATTGGCGATGTCCCGGTTCGCGAGCGTCATTCTTGAGAACTTCGACGATGGGAGGAATGTGGCGGAGTGAGAGCCCGCCGTTGCCCCCGGGGACATCTCCGTTCCACGGCGCGCCAGTCCAGTCGTATCCCTTTGTCACCCAGTCGTCTATGTTCTGGTCGGAGGCGGAGCAGATGATTGAGTCGGTCTGGAAGAAGAGGGCCCATTCCGCCGGGGCGAGGAATTCGGAGTAGAATGTGACATTTGTGAGTGTCTGAGAGATGCTCTCAGAGGAGTCGACGGGGTAGTATGATGGTAGTTCTTGAAGCTGGAGCTTCTTCGATGCGATGTGTTGCTTCAGGGAGTGCGACTTGTGGACTATTGTGAAGGCTTCTTGGGAACCAACCAGCTTAACGACCCAAGCGGGCGGGAGGGTTGCGACGAAGTGGGCGAGGAGTGCGGGGAGCACATTGGTGGGGCGGGTCTCGATGATCAACGCAATGCGACTGGGGTCGAGTACCGGTGTGGCTGCTGCTGCTGCTTGGCCGGTTTGTGTTGTCTCTGTTTGGCCGATGTGTGTTGTCTCTGCTTGGCTGGTGTGTGTTGTCTCCGGAATCTTGGGCATGTGCTCGGGGTCATATTCCTGTCCGGTGTACAGAGGTTCGACCTTTGGCCCCAATGGTTCGTTTGCTTTCTCTTCTTTTTCGACCGCGGTGAGTGAACCAGATCGAAACACAGATGATGCTGAGGGTATGTTATCGCCGCCGTAGGCGAAAAGCGCAATCGCAGCTCTGAATATACTTGTTAGCCAAAGGATGCGGAATCGCGGCATCGGGATAATGTCTGTAGGCGTACATGAAGATGAAAATAAAGAAGGCGCTGCGCTGCACCCTCTTGCTCTGCCATACTGGGTTCATTCGAACGACGGGGCTCTCTGAGAGAGCTGTCACCGATGGATGTTCGTGATGGCCGACTCGTGGCGTTTATTAACAGCGTAGCTATCCCCTAGCTATTCGCATTGAGTCTCGAGGTATTCGTGGGGAGTGAGGATGGAGCAGTTGGCCGATAGATGGCTACTGGTACGGGGGTGGATAGAAGCCTGGTCGCAAAGGCTATAAATATTTGGTACGTAGAAGCCAAGCCAAGCGCAAGGCGGCGTAGCACCAAAAAAAAGGGGCGATAAGATTAAGCGTCGAACTAGAGGATGAATCTCGACACGATATCTTATTTAAAAAACAGATAAGGAAAATAAATCACAACTGCTGACGCCATAACCTTTTTGAGAATCCTATCGTCGTATTTACTTAGATTTCCCAACCATTATCGCAATATAAATTTGCGGAGATCTCTCATGATCCTCAGACGCTATTCCAAGCTCTACGCCATGAATTAAGCGAATCGCGTCGCGCTACCCCAACTTTCGTATTTCAGGCACTTGCCGAGCCACAGTATCAGCGTATCGCCTCCATCCACAAAAATAAATCCACGTGCCACAGCACGTGCAACAAGCCAGGTCTATCTGCCATATATACGAACAAGTTTAAGATGTATAAAACATAACGTATATATCTATATATTTCACTTTCTACCTCCTAAATCACATGAATTATACCTCGCCCTGAATGAAAGCGGTACGTACTGCATTTACGTAGTCATTTATAAATTTATAAATTATAAATTCCCTCGGGTAGAGGGGACATGACCGAACGGACCCCTCTGATAAGACCCTATCGATAACGAGGGTTTCGGCAAAGAAAAGGGACGACGCCGAGTCACCCTGACTATTCTCCGAGGAATCCTGACATCCAGACAAAGAGACATGCGACCCGGCAACATCCATATATATCCTGAATAGACTCGAGCTCGAACGTCCATCCAAGGCCGGATAGGACAGGCAGCTCGCTCGCCACAGTCCTGCAATGTCGCCGATTTCGTCTCATCCGGCGTCCCCCGCAGTGCTCAAGACCCTTGGCAATGGAGGAGAATACGAACACTTCGAGCACCGCCGGACACGCACGAACACGGCCGAGATAGATAATACCATCAGCCATCCGGGCTCAGTGAAGATCAATGTCGAGGGCGCCTTCATTGTCGACAGGGACTCGACGTCGCCGAACCGGTCTGGTGTCGATGGGGCGAATCATGAGACGACCGATATCAGGCTGCCAAACCACACAGCTGTTGTCAGTCATATTGCTGTAGATGTAAGATGCCCTCATTTGCGTGTACCAAGACCGAGTTCTGACTGTGTGGCAGATTGGGGGATCTCTGGCAAAGCTCGTATACTTCTCACGCGAACCGCCACCAGCGAAGCCGGGCGGACGGCTGAACTTCATGAGCTTCGAGACCGACAGGATTGACGATTGTATAAAGTTCATGAAACAGCTGAAACTCAAGCAGCAAGCACTGAATGGCTCAAAGCCAGGCGAGCTATGCCTAATGGCGACCGGTGGCGGCGCATTCAAGTTCTATGACAAGATAAAGGAGGCGCTGGGAGTTGATATTGTGCGAGAGGATGAGATGGAATGCCTGATTATCGGTTCGTACTTGCGTCTCCGAATCTGTGACATACTTCTAATGCGATAACATCAGGTCTCGATTTCTTCATTACCGAAATCCCTCGCGAGGTCTTCACCTACAGCGAAACCGACCCAATGCAATTTGCCGAGGCTCGTGCCGACATATACCCATACCTGCTTGTTAATATCGGTTCGGGTGTGTCTATGATCAAGGTTTCGGGTCCAAAGGAGTTCCAGCGAGTCGGCGGTACATCGCTAGGTGGAGGAACACTGTGGGGTCTCCTATCATTGCTCACCGGCGCAAGGACATTCGACGACATGCTTGGAATGGCCGAGCGCGGAGACAACACAAAAGTGGATATGCTTGTTGGCGATATTTATGGCGCAGACTACGGCAAGATAGGACTGAAGTCGACAACCATTGCGAGCAGCTTTGGTAAAGTTTTCCGCATGAAGAGAGAGGCGGAGATGGAGGCAGAAGACACTGGTGGCTTTGACGACGGCATCGATCGCGATATGTCTCCAATAGTAGAAGCTCCATCACCACCAGCGCCGCAAGATGAACCCAAGCCGGACGCGCCCTTTGACGGGGCCGATGTGTCGCGATCACTGCTGTACGCAATCTCCAACAACATTGGCCAGATCGCCTACTTGCAATCGGAGAAGCACAAGCTTGAACACATCTACTTTGGAGGCAGTTTCATTAGGGGCCACAGGCAAACGATGAACACGCTGAGTTACGCCATCAAGTTTTGGAGTCAGGGCCAGAAGAAGGCGTATTTCCTGCGGCACGAGGGCTATCTTGGATCTGTCGGCGCTTTCCTGAAGAGACAGCCCAAGAACTGGGGCCGAAGAGGAAGTTTCGACGATGGGATTGGAGGGCCTTTTAGGAGGGGAGAGGCAGCGAGAGATTCTGAAGGCATGGACGAGTAAACGACACCACAAAGACTGACCAGTTCTTTTGGATGTCAAGCTCTCTGGATGTGGGCAATGCATATTTTTGGAGTTTTGGGGCGCTGGGAGCATTTATACATTGTAAACAACTCAACGGGAGGCAATCATTTTAGAAGCATTGTAACAGTCTACGAACCAGCGGAGGCCATTTGATGCAATTCTGGGGGGCGGACAAGTTCATCAAATAGAGCCCATTGAAATTTGGATTTGTACAGTACTTTACATATGCGCAAAAAACATCTGGTTACAATATATCACATCAATTGAAGCACAATGAATCTAACATGCAGTTTAATTAGCTTCTCGGTACTTGTGCTGTCTAAAAGTCATACGAGTGACTATGTATAATAGTAGCGTTTACAGCGTTTTTGCGGCCTTAAAACTTCGTGAGATCTTATACGATCAATTTAAGTTAATGGAATCTCTCTCTTCAACTCTATTCCCCAGTAACTAGCATGGTGATTATAGCTGTGAGTGACTGGGAGCTGGTTTATGGGGGACAATAAAATGATGTGGCGCCAAAGTAGCGTCGATTCTGTAGATCATCATACCAAGCTTTTATGACAAGCTTTTGTCAAGTTGGAGGGGGTGTGTCGTCATTGACCAACCCCACTGACCCCGCATGAGAGCTTATAGTTGCTTGAACCTGGTCAGAACATTACAAGGACATTACAAGGAATCGATTGAACCTTTATAAACTGCTAAACTGCTTATTTCTTTCCACTGATCTATTTCTTTCAATTCTACCATTTATAAAAGAATAGTTATCATCTTACATTCTTACTCTCATATTTCATAAAAGCAAGTCTCAATTGACCCAACAAACCTTCATCGAAGCCCGTAATTTCTATCCTCAAACCTTTACAATGTGCCGCTGGTTCGCATACATCTCTCCATCTGAGGAGTGTCTCCTCGAAGATGTCCTAATAGGCATGATATCTCTCCCTTCATACCATCATTCCAGCTTCTAACACCCCACCAGCACCAGCCCATGCAATCTCCAAACAAGTCAACCACCACTACCTTCCCTACCTCCTCTCCCACGACCCCAAAGTCCACGCCGGCACAACAACCCAAGCCGAAGTTGCCATTCGCAACGACCTCTTCAACGTCGACGGCTTCGGCATGTCCTGGTACACGCCCACCAAATCCCAATTCACCCCCTCCACCCCCTCCACCGTCACCTCCGGCCCTATCCTCCACCCCGCCGTCTACAAAATCACCCACCCAGCCCTGCACACCACAAACTTCCAGACCATCTGCGCCGCCACCGCAACCACCTGCGTCATGGCCCACATCCGCGCCGCCTCCACCGGCGTCGTCGCAGAGGTGAACACCCACCCCTTCGTCTTCGGCAGACACACCATCATGCACAACGGGTACATCTCCTCCTACCCCGCTATCGCGCGCCAGATGGCCGGCCTAATGTCCGACGAGGCACACACCCACATGACAGGGCGCACTGACTCCGAAGCTCTCGCTGCCTTATACATGACCTACCTCACTTCCGGCGCGGGCCACGGCACGGGCCAGGAGGCGTGGGAGCGCGCGTACAGCCCCACGGAGATGAAGGCCGCGCTGCAGAATACGATCAGCACCATCATCGAGCTCCAGCGGACCGCGCTGGGGCAGGATGTGGAGCCGAATGATCTGAATATCTGCGTCTCTGATGGGCGACAGCTGGTGGCGAGTCGGTTCCGCAATCATGAGACGGAGCAGCCGCCGAGTTTGTATCATAGTGCGTCGGCGGGGGTGACGCTAAATCGGAAGTACCCTGACGAGGCGGATGGGGCGGGGGGGAAGTGGGGGAAGGGGAAGGGGGAGATGGGGACGCATGGGGTGAAGGCTGAGGGGCGGAATCCGAGGGCTAAGAAGGAGGTGGAGGAGCACGGGAAGCATGTGATTGTGGCGAGTGAGCCGACGACGTATAAGAAGGTTGAGTGGGAGCTCATTGAGAAGAATCATGCTATTGTTGTGGATGGGGAGGGGGAAGTGGAGTTTGTGGAGGTGACGTATCCGGTGGGGAGGAGGTCTAGTGCCCAGGGGTTGGTGTTGAAGGGGGGGGCTGACCAGTGAGCGCCTATGTTATAGATTAGTATTGTGAGATTCTGTATGTTACATTAATAGATAACTATGTCATAGGCTCGAGTTCACCAAAGCAGTTAAAAGCAGTTTCTCATCGATCTATACGGAGAAGCATGATCTGTATTCCCAACTAAGTATCTCGTCATAAAACGGGCAGCAACCGGATGCAACAAAGCAAGATCACAGCTAATTAATCTCTCCTGCTCATCTTCTGCAGTTTCTCCAGCGCGCTTTCCTCAATTTCGAGGGTAACCTCTTCTCCATAGTCACTCTCATCTTCGTCCTCAGCGGCATCGTCTGTATCCCCTTGGATTGTTGCACTGGTTATGTCCACCAGCAGCTCTTCCATGCCGGAAATGATGGTATCATACTTGTCCTCAGTAGTACCGTTGCCTTCTCCTTGGGTCGTTGTACTGGCTATGTCTACCAGCAGCTCTTCTGGAGCGGCCATGATGGTATCGTCCTTGTTTCCGGGAGCATCGTTGCTATCTCTTTGAATCATTGCACTGGTTATGTCTACCAGCGGCTGCTCTGCAGAGGCTGTGATGGTATCATCCCTTTCATCATGAGTTAAGTCAGCCAGGTCGTAACAATAGCCGCCCAAGTCCGCCAAATCTTCGTGGTGTGAGCTTACGCGGCTGCTGAGCAGTCCGTCTTGTTGGTCGTCTGAATCGACAGCATCAGGTCTAAGGATAATCTCTCCTCCATAGTCGCTCCAATCCTCCCCCCCAGCAGCATTGTTGCTATCTCCTTGAATTGTTACAGTGGTTATGTCTACCAGCAGCTCTTCTCCGCCGGCCATGATGGTATCATCCCCTTCCTCATCAGATCCGCCACCTTCACCGCCTAATTCGACCAGATCATAACAATGGCCGCCCAAGTCAGCCAAATCGTCGCAGTGTGAGCTTACGCGGCTGCATGCTATGCTATCTTCGAAGCTGAGAAGTTCGTCTTGGTTGTCATCGGAATCGATAGCATCGGGTCGGAAGAGATCAAGAAGTTCACCACGGTGAGTGACTCCATCCGCAGTTTCAATATAGTCCTCATGATCATCTTCATCAGATATCGCAAGCCGAGGTCTCTTGGCCCGCGCCTCATTTCTCGTAACGAACGACAAGCCGACGTCTTCCAGGGTGGTTGGTTCACTTCCCGTCGCGATCCTCCCAAGCATAGACTGGAATATCCATGGGAAACTCATTAGGGGCATCGACTTCGGTTCCATCTTCCGCTTTGAAACGTCTCTCCCACCAATCGTCTTCATCGTGCGGTACTCATAAAGCGCGATGGCTAGTTCCTCGCAGGTGACCTGATACATGGCAGCAGCGAACGGTCCCAGAGTCTTGAAATCATCCCCCCCAGCAGCCTCCGTGCAGATTTCCTTGAAGCGGGCTTTGAGGGTCGAGCTGATGATACCCATCTCCTCTTGCACCTTGTAGTCTGACCCAACACGCGGCTTGGACAGGACGAAGGAAGTCCAGACCTCGAACTCGGTTTCGATGTCATGTTGGGCCATTATGCGCCGCATGGCTGTGTCGTACTGCGATTTAATCTGCCGGGCGGTCTTCAAAATTTCTCTATCCTCTGGGTAAGCCCTCAAGATTCTCTTATCAAAAGGCGATTTGTATTGGGGGATGAAATCGACACTCTCTACTTTGTCGTAAAGCTGCCCCAGTATTTTCCCAGAGACGTAAATCTGCTCCTTTGGCTTGTGTTTCTTCTCCATGAAATGGGGCCACTTTCGAGGTCGCAGATACTTGGGCATCTGGGCTGGAATGCCGCTCTTCACGAAATCAACAGCCTTGGAATGCAAAGCAGCAAGTTCCAGGCCTGTAGCAGGTTAGTCTTCGTGTCTTCTACCAACAGTACTCCGCGAAGGGGTGGGAACTCACATTTTGGGTCTCTCACAGAGAGCTCGAGTTCATCGGCCAACGCAAGATGGGCATGGGCAATGGTCGGGAGGGTATCGCTTTTCATATACTTGACGAAGAACGACATCACATCGTTTATCTCGACAGGACGATCTAACTTCACGGGTGAAGGTGCAGTGTAGTCCATAGGTTCCGCATTCCACTCCTTCGGAAGCAAATCCTGGTCCCAAATAACGAAGAAGTCATCACCATCAAGGTCTCCTCCGGAGCACATCCCAGGGACGTCTCTATCTCCCAGCTGCGAGAAGACCACCACATCGCGGAGATGGTGCAGAGCTGGAACATCAATGGCTTGGACAACTCTGATGTCACCGGGGTGTAGAGACGGGTTACGTCCAACAAGGCAGAGACCTTCAATGATAATATTATGCCGAGGATCCTTCTTGTCGGTGACTTGAAGGTAGATCTGTGGGAGCTTGTCTATATCTTCTGCTGTGAGCTTACCTTTGCCTGCTTTGGTATTGGTATTGTGGCCCCTAAGAGTTTGCGTTTCGTCGGTGCATCCCAGGACGAATGCTCCCTTCTCAACAATAATCTTCGCTTTTTCCTTGAGAAGCTTGATGGACCATGACCTCCACAGGTGGAGGAGGGATAGGACAAACGGTTCTTTAACGCGCATGAAGCCGTCCAAGACCATACCTGCAATCATCATCGTCATGTGGTTATCATCGACGTATCTTCCCAAGAGTTCCAGAGTCTTGTCAGGGTCATTCATAGCCTCCATGTAATTCGAAAGTTGCTCATCAAGCATCTTATTAAAAACGTGATCTTCAACTCCCAGCGCAGATAGAATTGTAATGGTCTGTCGATTCAAGGTCGCCACAGAATGGTGAGACGTCCTAATAATCTCCAGTCCCATATACTCTGCCGTAAATTTTGTCTGGCTCTTTCGGATATGGATTTCTTGTCCTTTGGCGTCAGGAGATATCGCTAGGATCCCCTTGCAGCCGCCCATACGAAACTGAGCCACAGAAGGTTCATGCAAGATGTGAAGATCTGTGGCAATCATCTTCATAAGAAATGGGGAGACCTTTCCAACGCCGTCTGTGAAGTTGTACCCATTTCGTTCAACATCTTGAAGCTCAAGCACCGTCATTCCGGTGTTACGAATCGCTCGGGTCGTGGAGAAGCAAAGCCCCAATCGGGCAGCGTATTTTGCTACAACATTGATGTGATGAAACTTGCCCATCCAGTTTCTGATGTCGTTACAGCTCAACTCATCCGTGGGGCAAAAGAAATAGGCGCCGTTCTCTCGAAACTGGCTGTTTCCAAAGGCAAGAAACTCAAAGTGGCGGTCACCGATCCGGATGCCATTCTTCAGTGTTCGATAAACCCTGGTGAAGAGCTGGTCGTTGCGGATTTTATCTGCGCAGGCATTTATACGTCCCTCAAACAACTCATCGGTAAACTGGACTCTGAGAAAGCGATCGCCATATGCGGAGTACTTCCGAATGACTCGGTTGGAGGTTTCGACAGTAGGGCTGCTGAAGTACATCGTTGTTGGGGTGACTGTGGCCTTCCTTGTGTAGGCACAATACGTAGGGATTTTGGATTTGGGCGAGTGTGCCAGCGCATCTGGATCCTTGAATATTGACATAACATCATAGATGCGCTTCCCCTGTTCTGAGATATACTCGAGCACACAAGTGGCCCTCTCTTGGTTGGTGGCTACCAGACTTGCCAATTCTTTGACAAACTCAGGGGTGATATTGTGCACTTCGAGTATATTGCGGGAGATGCAAACTTCAAGCTGGTATCTGACCTCGAATGGCAAAATGGTGCTTCTGTCACTATTCTCCATCAGATAGTGCATTTCATCCTTGGCTTCGTCGGCGTTCGGAGCATCGATCATGTCCCAGACCTTAGCTGGTGCATTCGGAATTGTGCTAAATGTGTCCAAATCCACAACGTCAATATTGAAATCCTGGAGAGCAGGCTTTACAACGTCGCTAAACACTTTCGATATCTCCTCGCTTTCGTCAAAAACGAAGAGGTAGGTAGTCCAACGTCCGATATCGATCATAGGAGCAGCTTTGTTCAAGCTAACCACCGCCTTTTTAACGGCCCCTGAATCTGCGACCACATCTGTCACCCTGAACCACGAATCGAACTCGCTCCAGATCAGCGATTCCTTGACGTGTGTTCTTTGTATGTTCATATCCTTGAGGTAGAATTGTGGCGGGCTATCCAAGGTCAACAGTAACCCCCAGCGCTCATTATCCAGCTTGACACGATGCATTACTTTCAGCTGGCCGAACGGTACCTGGAACATATGTTTAATCCACTTCAATCCTGGGTTGCTCGCTGCTTCGCCCTCATAGTTAACGTCAAAGACTGCAACGATTCTCCTCCGCATTAAGTCGATCTTAAGCTTCATCTCGTTCCTCGCACGCGCCACCTCAGTTCTCTTCGTCATCATTGTCGTCTCTGAAAACATGATGCCAAAGCTGAGGTCCCGAGGGTATAAAGTGGTCATCTCCGGATAGTACTTCATCTTCCGGATAGGACTCTGGATCTCAAATGAGCGCCTCTTCCCCTCTGGCATTACTTTAACAGTATATTCGCTCATCTCGGGAGATTCCACGCGGATGGTAATGGGATCGCGAGACCAGAAATCAGTATTCGGTGGTGGTGAGAATCGGATTCTTGCAGTACCCTGCCGGACGCTCCTCGAATTCTCGTGCAGTTCAATGAAGGCAATAGATCCCTCACGCCCAAAGCATTTAAAGAGATCCCAGGTTGTCACTGTTGGCGGGAGCTGCGAAACCCGCACAGTAAGTTCGCTCCAGGTCTGCCATGGCTCCTTGGCCTTGAGTACGGGGCCATCGAGTCTGGGACCAGTTGGCTGTTGTTGCGCAGCGTTTGGTATCTGGTATTGCGATTGTGGCCTCCGATTTTGATTTGCTCTCCAATCTAATTTCTGTATCCCATCATAGTTTGTCTGGTACCCGCCTCGCTGTGTGGGATTGCGCCCAGTTCGGGGAATGGTAGGGGGCCAGTTTCGCATCTCTGAGCCCTCGGTGAATTCAGCCATGGTCACAACGAGTGACTAAACTGACCATTTATATGTTAGCAGGTACTGGGCAGGTGACACCAGGTGAAACTAACCTGTAGGTATGTCTCTAGTAGTAATAGTGCAATATGACCCAAAACCAAGATGATATCTAGAGAAGGTAACTAAAACTGAAAACTTCTCAGACTAGGTGAATCGATCGTAATGATTGACAGGGTTGGAGTTTGAAAGAGGTTAGATCTGTAGATTAATTTGTAAAGGTTCTTGTAATTTAAAGCTCGTGGCCACGGCCAGAGGGGATGAAGCTAACTTCGGGGAGGGGTGCTGAGAAATTGATCGGAGGTCGTGTACGAATGTGGAGCTCTTGAATCGACGGCAAGGAGAGGAAGTCGACGATGAGAGAAGTCAGATGGTCGGATCTATAGGTTAGTTTGCAAAGAATTTTGTAATTTAAAGCTCTGGCACACGGCCAAGAGAGTTTGACTAAGTCGAGGGGGGGGGGGGGTGCTGTAGAAATTGATGGGAGGGCGTGAATGAAAGTAGAGCTCTTGAACTGGCGGCGACAGGAAGGAAGTCGAATAGGAGGCTGTATGAATTGTAGCTGCAGCTTAGATGTATGGATACACCCCTTGAAGTCCTTCAAATGAAGGAAAGCTGTATGTTGTTTTGAGACTTGATGGCAGGACACTCCTCAGACGTTGTTTCGTATTGTCCAGGTGCGTTGAAGATTGCATGAAGGGGAGTATAACTTTACTTCATCCTGGAAGTGGTTGAAGGAAAGAAAAAATAAGAGAGTAAAGACACAGCTAAATCCGCACAAGCGGATACAGCTGGTGTATGGCCAAAGAAGACGGCAACGGTAAGAAAGTGTAGGCGCGACAAGAAGCCATATTGGCGACAACAGAAACTGGGTGTTCGGCTAATTCTTTCAAGGAGGACATCAACTTCACCACTTCTCTCTGTGGGAGGAATGGACAAAATCCCAGGATGCGGAGTTGCGAAATTCAGATATGGGGATGTGCGTTCAAGAGTACAGAAGAGAGGGTAATGAAAAACTGTGGATGGTCTGAGAAATGTGCTCTGTTTGTATGTGCCTGCGGAAGCAGCATACAAACGAGCGGATAATTGCAGGAGGCTTATAACAATCTTCACCAGCACAACATGCCTCAATTTGTGAAGTAAACAAAAGTGAAGAGATAATCAAACATATAACAACTGGATTCCCAAACTTTGAGAGCGAGATATAGAGAAACAGTATCCGACAGCCTTTCAACAATACGCGGCAAACTCGTAAACAAACCAGCTTAAAAAACGACACAAACCCAAACCAAAAATGATACCACAAAAGGACCTCCAAGAAATCAAATACAGACAGAAAATAAAAGATATCTTAACTTAAAACACTCCCACAGCCATCGATATTCTCTCGCCCTCCCATCAACAACACAGCACAACACATCCTCAGATCCTCAAAACCTCACCACCCATAAACCCCCCTCTCCTCACACCACCCCTCACCCCTTCCGGACATCACCGCCCTCCAGAACTTTCTTATTATCCCCCCCATACGATCACAAATTAAACCCACCCATGCACACCACAACAGTAGTCCACGCCCTACCCCGCAATACCGCTCAATCCGTCCCCCTACATCACCCCGCCCCTAACCCCCACGCCCACGTGCCCCCCCCTCCCTGTTCGGTTCCCCCCACGGCTGGGTGAGTCTCAACCTCTGACCTTAATCCACATCTAAGACCCCTCTATCTCTCAATCTCTCAATCTCAAGGAGAGGGGGGGGAAGAAAATATATCCCTCATTTCCGTGCGCGTTGCCTTGAGGGATATCTGAAGAAGCAAAATATCTCTCACGCACTCAATCCCTGACCGCCCCTCTCCCCCCACTTTCACCGCCCCAGCCGAGCCCAGCGACATCGATACAGAACACAGAAGGAAAAAAAGAAAAGAAAAGAAAAGAAAACGTCGGTGTAAGGTACCCGTCCTCGGCTTTTTTTGTAATCTGAGACAGATCGCGTCATTCCGTCATTCTTGGGGCTTGAATCTGGAGGGGCTGCATACGTGTCGCGTGAGGAGGGGTGGGTTTGAACTGGCCTAGGTCCAGGTCCGGGAAGAGGGGGGTTCAGAGGGGGGGTTTTTATCAGCGTGGTTGAGGTTGTTGAAATGGGGATGGGATGGGGAGAGGGTAGGCAGTATACTCACAGTAGGATATGCCGAAACGTTTTCAAACTCTCGGTTTCTGGAGAAAATAGAGGACGAGATATTCAAGTGATAAATGTGCGTCTAATAGTGCTAAAAACCAAAAAATGAAAATATGCCTCCCAGATGCTGTAACCGCGTCAAAGTATATACAACAAGAACCTCCATCTGTATATAATAATCCCCCTCTCAAAACAAAAAAATGCAAATCACAATAAACCTCCCAAAAAAGATATCCTCATTCCCTTGCCCTCCAGCCCACTCCCAACTCACGGCGAGCCCGGCACATCCATAATCTTCCCCGGATTCATAATCCAATACGGATCCAGACTCAACTTAATGCTCTTCATGACCCCAATCGTCTCCTCCCCAACCTCCATCCTCAGCGCATCCTTCTTCCCCATCCCCACCCCATGCTCACCAGTGCACGTGCCCTCCATCTCCAGCGCGCGCACAACCATGTTCTTGACGCACTGCTCGACCTTCGCCTTCTCGCCCGGCACGCGGCTGTCGTACATGATGGACTCGTGGAAGTTGCCGTCGCCGATGTGGCCCAGGATGGACGCGAAGAGGCCGAGGTCGTCCATCTCCTTCTTGCTGATCTCGATGATGTCCGCTAGGCGCGAGAAGGGGACCGCTACGTCCGTTGACCACACCTCCGAGCCCTCCTTGCGCATGGCCATCATGCTCCACAGACTCTCCTTGCGCGCCGACCAGAGCAGCTTCTGCTCCTGTGGCGTGGCGGCAAACTCGAAGTTGCCGCCGCCGTGCTCCTTCGCGATGCTCTTGACCATGGTGATATTGTCTTTGACGGTTGCCTTGGTGCCGGAGAACTTGAAGAACAGGGTTGGCAGCTCCTTCCAGACTTTGGGCTTGGTAGCTCCGTTGATGTTCACAACGCGCATCTGGACCTCGTCCATAAGCTCCATAGCTGCGACGGGGACACCGGCGCGCATGACGCCTGCTGCGGCGGAGGCGGCGGCGCGGATGCTGGGGAACGTGACGACTGCAACTGAGTATTCTTGGGGGACTACCGCGAGCTTGAGGGTGATTTCCGTGACCATGCCGAGTGTTCCTTCAGATCCAACGAACAGGGAGTTCAGGTTGTATCCGGCCGAGGTCTTGCGGGGACGGCGCTTGGTCTTCACAATCGTGCCATCTGCCAGGACAACCGTAAGGTTAATGACCCAGTCTTTCATAGTACCGTAACGAACGGCATTGGTACCACTGCAGTTAGTCCCAACCATGCCTCCTATCTTGGCTGATGGTCCGGGGTCAATGGGGAAGAAGAGTCTAGAATCGGCAATTGTCTCATTGAGGGTCATCCACGAGACGGAAGGCTGGACCACAATATCCATATCGTCCTTGTTGAGCTGTATGATCTTATCCATAAACGCAAAGTCGACGCTGAACCCGCCGTACGGCGCAGAGAAATTGGCCTCCAGGCTGGATCCGCCCGAGTATGGAATCATAGGAACGCGGTATTTGTGGCAGATCTTCGCAATGGCGGAGACTTCAGCAGTAGAGGTGGGATACAGTACTGCCACTGGCAGCGTATCAATATTGATCGAGGACCACTCGGAGAATCCATGGGCGCGCAGGTCCTCGTCGTCGATGCTGACGGCATCCTCACTCAACGCTGCCTTGACCTCTGCGATCGCCTACAGAAGACACAAACTGTCAGATATGCCGTAATAATTACATTAATAGAGTAGCCAGGTACTAACAGCTTCCATATCCTTCACGCTGCCATATTTCGGCTTGTGGAACTTGTCCGCCCGCGCATACTCAACCACCCGCAGCGCCGGGTCCTGGAGCTTGGCGACAGCGTATGCCGAGATTCCAGTTCCCAGCACAAGCAGCAGCACGCGAGCCGTCGTCCATTCCCAGGACTTGCGGGCAGCTTCAGCTTGTGGCAGTGGCGGTGGTACCTGCTTCGAGGAGGAGGAAGTGCTGTTCCATCTGCACTGCTGTCTGTTGAGGGATCTTGCGACCCCTCGTTGCGCTTTCGGAGCTGAGGTTGCGAGGCGAAAGCACGCAACACATTTTCGCGAAGACATAATTATTAAGGCGTTGCACGGTGCATGAGAGACAAGGATCAGGATTTCGGTTCAGCGCAGGGACAGTAAACTTTTTTGAGGAGATCTTCTTGCGCGATGAGGGAATTGCAAAATGCAACCTAGCGACGACATGGGACGAGGGAGCGAGAGTAATATAATTTAATAGGTATATAAGAAGAGAGAAGAGAGAAGAGGGAAGGGAAAGTAAGTATATGAGGAGGAGGAGAATGGGGGGAGAGTTTACCCATTAAGAACTCTCGGGATCTCTTACGGCGGTCCCCTCCCTTCTCTCACCGTCTTCCATCATCTCTTTTTTAGTATGTACATTGCTGTAATTGCCCCGCGGATGGGAAAAGAAAGAGCGAGTGAGGGGAGCGATTGTAGTGGTAAGTGGTGATAAGTGGGTAGTGGGCCGGGAGTGTATAGCGCGCGAGGAGGGAGGAAGTCACGGAATCACGGAGTAAGGGAGTAGTCGCGTGCAGTTTGACGGAAGAGGGGACTTTTGGGGATAGTGGGATAGTGATAAGTTCGTGGGGGACAGCCGTAGTGGGAGTTTATTGCATATGTACTGTACTATAACTATACTAGAACTCTACATTACAAGGTTCACGATGCATGTTTATTACTTTGGTTACGAGTTGGGGTGGTACAACGATTTATTTTTTCCTGGGGGTTCGTCCTATAAGCTTGAATGAGCGTCATGCCGTCGTCACTGGATCGCTGGATCGTTGGATCGTTCTTTGCTGGGATCGGGGTCGGTGTGGACGGCGGTAGACATGAGATGAGATGATAGACATGGGCCTCCCAGCTGGCCATGGTATTACAGTATGTCCGTCCCCAATCCCGGGGAATATACAATATCTTGGGGGCGTGTAGGGCGCCAGCCGGATGGTCACCAAGATTGGATGCTACTCTGATTTATATATATCCATGGGACAATATGACAACGCCACGTTTGCCCTGGCTGGGCTGGGCTGTCAAAGTAAGACAGTCAAAAAGATCCCAGGCAGGGGGTTCAAACCACCACCGCCACCGGGGTACGCGACAATGTTCACTTCACCACCGCGTCCACAGTCCAGAGTCCAGTCCAGGCATTACTCACTCATGGTATTTGCGATTCTCCCCCTCCTGCATCAGCACTAACTAACCAGATGCACGTATAAAGCCCGGTCTTACACTTAGCTAAGTACAAAGTAGTAACACTTGGCTCTCCCCTCCCGATTATCAAACGGGACCAAAGCTACAGCAAATCACAGCCGATATGTATGTCCCTCGCCTCGGACGTGCACACACAGCATATACAATCCCCATCTGGCGTCTGCGGTGTAGCTCACCACCACAGCACACAGCGTCGAGCATGCAGGCTCTTCAGATGTGGAAAATGGGCACGAGACCACTCCCAGGGATGTTCTTTTATGTGTAGCAACAGCTCTTACGAGATGAAATGCCTCATTATCTCTGCTGCAGACTTGCTGTACAAAACTGCTGGTGGTCACTTGCTTGTCATTTTGGGGGTTTGTCTGTCTGTCTGTCCTCTCCTTCGGGCTTGATTGTTGGGTATCCACCAGACTAAAAGGAGGGGTTATGGGTTATGTGAGACCGGATTCCTGATTCCGCGTTGCTTGTCAGTCAGCTCTCTCTCGCCAGTAGATGGAATGATCCACTGCGGAATGGCTTGCGGAATGGGACTCAAAAAGCCTGGAGAGTTCGGCATTGGTTTCGGGATGAAATAACGGGAGCTAAGAGCAAAGGGACAGACAGTTTTGTGGCTGGCTGGCTGGCTGGCATTGAAATATACCGTAAGTCACATACATACATAGCATAGTACAGGGTAACACAGCACGGAAGATTATCATCGGCAAGATCTCTGCTGGGAATACTTTTATGGTCATTCGAATTCTTTCACTATGCTAGTTGCAAATTTCCCGCAAACTGAACGCATAATGCAGCCCATTTTACTCCATTCCAGATATACCCAGCAAAGCAGAACAAACACAAAGCGAGTCACACCACATTTAGTGGGCGATCTGCTGGGCACGTCTGCGGTCACGCTCCTCGGCAATGGTGAGCTTGACACCCTTACCCTTGGGCAGGGAGATCCATGGCTTCTCGCCGCCGATGACGAAAACGTTGTTCTCGCGGGTGGCGAAGCTGTTGTCTATCGCGTCCTTGATATGGACGATGTTGAAGCCTCCGTCGTGGCGCTCGCGGTGGGTGATGACACCAACACGGCCCATGTTACGACCACCAGTGGCCATGGCGATGACACCGGTATCGAACTTGATGAAGTCGGTGATCTTGCCAGTGGCGAGGTCGATCTTGACGGTGTCGTTGACCTTGATGGATGGGTCAGGGTAGCGGATACTAGAACATAGAGGGTCAGCATTTCTGTAGGGGAGTTATAGCAACCGTTGATCTCAAAGCAATCGCCTATCCGAACCCTCCCTCTTCCGGAGATTCGACCAAAGCTTGGACCAACGGCTGAATGATGTCTGACAGAACTTACGTTCTAGCATCGTGCGTGACCAAGAATGGGATTCCACCCTTGCCAAGCTGAACGCGCTTGACCTTGCCGAGCTTGTACTCGGCCTCCTCAGCCTGGACGCGGTGGACGGTGAAACGGCCCTTGGTGTCGTAGACGAGGCGGAAGTGCTCGCCAGTCTTCTCGATGGTGATGACATCCATGAATCCGGCGGGGTAGGTGGTGTCGGTGCGGACCTTTCCGTCGACCTTGATGAGGCGCTGCATCACGATGGCCTTGGTCTCGCGTGCGTTGAGAGCATACTTCAGGCGGTTACGGATGAAGACGATCAACGGCATGCAGTCGCGGAGCTTGTGAGGACCGGGGGATGGGCGAGGCGCGTAGGAACCGGACAGTTTGTCCAAGAGCCAGTGCGATGGCGCGCTCAGGCGCTTTTGGTGCTTCTTTCTGTAGAACGAGATGTTAGCATCTGGTCAAGCAATTGGACTCGATGCGGATTTCGAGATCGGTAGTTCAGCCAATATTGCTGGGCTTCGAATAGTTTCCAGGAGCATTGCTTTGGGTATTGATTGGTATATACTTACGGTCCTCTACCCATGATTGCGACTCGGTGTGATGGAGTTACAAAAGGTTGTCGATGTCGTGGTTGAGCAGACAAAAGTTCAGGTCAGATTTACAAAATGTCTGTGGGAGAATTTGACGCTAGTGCCCTAAGCGATTTGAGTGTGAACAAAGGTCAGGTAGGGGTCAGTGCGGTAAAATTCACGTGATGTCAATCTTATCGTTATCGGCAGGTGGGATGGAAACTTTTCCTGGTTACCCCTCCGGAAGCGGCTCATAGCTCCTCCCAGTTGCTCTGACGCATAGAAACCTTGAGGATCTCAGGTTTACTTGGGCACTGAACACCAACTCAATATATACAAGCTATTTAAAGAAGCTAAAGTGTGCATTCTTATATATATACAAGCAATCTAAGCTATCTATCACAACCGCTTGCAAAATGGCCGACCCCGTCCTTACATCATCCTCAATTGAGGGGCTACCAAAAATCGCCGAGGGGAAGGTCAGAGATCTCTACGAGGTTGACGAGAAGACTCTTCTCTTCGTCGCTTCTGACCGCATCTCTGCTTATGATGTGATCATGAAGAATGTATGTTTCCCAGCCCTGAAATATGTGATCCAATTGCTGATTAGCTATATAGGGTGTCCCGTCCAAGGGCGCACTCCTCACCCTCCTTTCCAGCCACTGGTTCTCCGTCCTCCCCACGTTGGTTCCAGGTCTCCGCACGCACTTCATCACTCTGGATCTTCCATCTGCTGTCCCAGAGTCTCAGCGAGCTGCTCTGCGCAACCGCTCCATGCAAGTTCGCAAGTTTAAAATCTTCCCGATTGAGGCAATTGTCCGCGGCTACATCACTGGTTCGGCGTGGAAAGAATACCAGAAGACGTCAACTGTGCACGGCATCTCCATCCCGGCTGGCCTGAAGGAGGCTGAACCGTTCCCGCAAGGTGCCATTTACACGCCATCCACCAAGGCCGAGGCTGGGGCGAACGACGAGAACATCCATCCTTCGGAGGCGGCTAAGATTGTAGGTGAGAAGTATGCTGCGAGGATAGAGGAGCTTGCATTATCTCTATACAAGGCTGCCCGCGACTACGCATATGAAAGAGGAATCATCATTGCGGACACCAAGTTTGAGTTCGGGCTGGATGAAGAGACGGATGAGGTTGTATTAGTTGACGAGGTCTTGACACCTGACTCTTCGCGATTCTGGCCAAAGGACAAGTACGAGGTTGGGCGTGATCAAGAGAGCTACGACAAGCAATACCTCCGCAACTGGCTGACAGCGGAGGGGGTCAAGGGTAAACAAGGGGTGGCTATGCCCCAGGAGATTGTTGATAACACGAAAGCAAAGTACGTGGAAGCTTTCGAGTTGTTGACGGGAAATAAGTGGGCCAGTGCATAGTTAGACCATCAATGAAGAGTGGTATATATGGATACGTTGTATATACTCATCTAATATTTTCGAAACGCTAGCAAATTCTGATCTATGACTTTACTCAATGTAGCCCTTAAGAACGGCTGCCTCGGCGTTCAATATACTCGATCCAGCAGCCCCAATGACTGTGTTGTGGCTCAGAGCCACGAATTTGATATCAAAGATCTCGCTTTCATCTTCACGTACACGTCCAACGCTGACGGTGTATCCCTTCTGGGTATCCCTGTCCAGGCGTGGTTGTGGCCTATCCGGCTCATCCATGACCAGGATGGCATTCTGTGGTGCCGATGGGCATCCCAACTGCTGTGCCTCGCTCACGTAATCCCTCATAGCCTGCTTAACCTGCTCTGCCGATGGCGGTGGGCGACGCTCAAACTTCAATGAGACGCAGGCAGTGTGGCCATCCAACACGGCGACACGGTTGCAAGCCGCGGAGATCTTGAGTCCCTTCTGCTCAGCAAAGCCAGAGACCTCGGCGTTGACGCCTCCTAGGATCTTCTGGGCCTCGTTCTCGAGCTTGTCCTCCTCGCCAGAGATGAAGGGCACGACATTGTCAATCATGTCCATGCTGCTGACACCTGGGTATCCCGCGCCGGAAACGGCTTGCATGGTGACAACGCTGACCTGGCTGACCGGGCCGAATGCCTTTTGTAGCGCAGCGAACGGGATGACTATGCCAATGACGGCACAGTTGGAGTTGCAGACCAGGAATCCCTTGCCGAGGCCGAGCTGTTTCCTTTGCGCGGGGATAACGTCGAAATGTGGCAGGTTGACGGTAGGCACAACGAGGGGCACAATCGGGTCCTTGCGGTAGTTTTTGGCGTTTGAGAATATGGGGATGTTCGCCTTCACAAACTCCATTTCTAAAGAAGGGTATTAGTACAATGCGCCAAACAGGCTCCTCCAGGGCGTACGTACCAATCTCTCCAGCAAACTCGGCATCCAGACCGCTGAATACGACATCACAATCTGCGAACTCGCTCGACTTGCAGTCCTTGACCACCAACTCAGCAATGTCGGCACCCATGGGCGAGGCTTGCTTCCATTTCACGGCATCCTTGTATTTCTTGCCCGCAGAGCGCGACGAAGCGCCCACGGCGTGGAGCTTGAAGTGAGGGTGTTGTGCGAGGAGGAGGATGAAGCGCTGGCCGACTGAACCAGTGCAGCCCAGCACACCTATTGATAATTGAGTCAGAAATCATTCCTCGTGGTGGGGGATAGCGGGGTATCATCACTCACCGCACTTCTTGGTAGGGAATGGAGCAGACATGTTCCACGATTTGGGTATTATTTCGAGAGTGGTGTGTGTAAATTTATCGCCGCCTTTGTCTTAATTCAAGAATTGCGATTCGACATGTAACTTCATACTTATAAGCTCCGAAAATGGAGGTGGAGTCATTGGCCACCGGGACTATTCCTTTTTACGTGGGGTAAAAGCAGGGGATTGCTTGGCAAAATGTCCTCTGTGCCGTTTGACTCGTCACGTACGTCACAACTCCAAAGAGGCCGTGGCTAGAACATGAAAGGTTTGAGGCAAAACAAAATAATTATATTTTATGACACAGGCGTCACCGAGGTGGATCACGAAAAGGCCAACAGTAGGGTCATAAATATTGTCTTGTAGTACCCATGCTATACTAAAGCCAGGGGTTTCTAATACCATGTCCAGACGAGAACCACTTAATATTTGATTCAAGTCTATTACAGGCTTCACGTCTTTGCAGGCGACATAAGCAGTTAGGTAATTTACAGTGTAAGGATTCATATCACATCCCTGGGACGTTATGGTTCGACATCAATTGCGGCACCGGTGGCGGTATTGCAGAACAGATACTGCTGATGTCTGTAACGCTTTGCTTCTGCTTCAGGTTTGAATTTGGATCTGCCGGCCAACTATCATCCAGCAATAGTCGTGAGATATCCATTTCGCCAATAGTACTAGAAAATGGGACAGTATTATCCTGCCAGTCAAAAGATGGAGAGAATGAAAACGCATCAGCAGCATCGGTGACGGGAAGCGGGCCAAGAAATTCTGTGAACGAACCCCTAAAGTTGAAAGAGGGCGGTTGCATAGCTTGCTTGGGTATACCGATGTCGGTGTAGTATTGAACTGGACCATACATGCGATCCTGAGAAAGGGATTCTTGGGTTGGCAACGATAAGCTACCGTTTGAAGGTTGCATTTCGAATGAAGTGGTGGCTGATGTGGAATTTCTTAGGTTTTCGCCCTCTTCATCCACATTGCACTTATCACGGAAAAGATTTCGAAAACGATCCCGAATATCAGTCGGTTTCCTACTCTCAAGTCCGAACTTTGGATCCCGCTGTATCAGCGTCCAAGATGATTGTCCATATGTTTCGACCCCCTTCTTGATATTTTTGTCTTCTTCTTCAGTGAACAGCCGCCGTCCACGGCGGGTTGATTTTGGGAAAGCCTGGACAACCCCCTGCTCCACAAGGTCATCAAAATATTTCCGGTGCGCACGAGGCTTTTTGGAGGATTTGGCTTGAGGGCCGTTCGGTTTCTCGTTGACGGTTGAATCATCACTGGAATTCGAACTATCCTCTTCCCTTGTAGCAATAGAACTCGGGTCCGTATGGGGTTTAAATGAGTCCGATGTCTTACAGTTGACTTTGGAAATGGGCCTTGTAATATTATCGTTTTGAAGTGCGCCGGGGAAGCATGTCCGGAAACGATCTTTGATATGAACAGGAGTCCGACCATTAAAAGTCAACTCCTTGTCTTCAAAAATGCTTTTCCAGTTTCCGATTCCATGCTTCTGTACACCTAATATCAAATTCCTCGTCTCTTCATCTGTCCATTTCTTCCGTGCTTGCACTCCAACCCTTTTGTTGCCAGGGGTTTTATTTCCAGGGGGTCTTTCGGGGAGGTTGGGTTGTTTTGCTTGGGCTTTAGTGGACATATCCTCTTTCGCTTCATTCGCAGATGTATTGAGTGTGTTTCGGCCATGGGAATCGTGAAAAGAGCTCGACGCTATGGGAGGGAAAAGTGCAGCTTGATTTGGCGGTGGTTCATGCAGTCCAATTATAATTGGGGGAACAACACGCTTCACGGCGTTTTGCTTCCGCGGTGGTTGAGGAAGCTGAACGAAATCGCCGCTGCGGTTTTCCAGCCGTTGCCGCTTTCTGCTCGCAGATGGGTGTGTTATTTCAGAGTCGTCAGATAATATTTTCCGCAAAGATTGGGCCGAAGGCTCTCCCACGCTATTGTCTATGACAGAAGACTCCACCGCAGCTTGGGTCCTAGACTTGGCCCTGGTTTTATTATGTGAGCCTGGAGAATCCCCGTCGTAACTTAATATTTTCGATTGCGACCCTGGCACTGATTGCTCGTCGTTCCTTGACGCCGCGGGCTCTAGGATCGAAGGCCTACCAGAGGCTTTCAAGATATTAGGATCCTGTAATGGCGGCAAGTCGAAGCGGGGGTATGAGCCCAGGCTATCGGAATGATCATCGTTGAGTAAAGCAATAAGTCGAGGCTGAATCGTAGCATACATGGCGGATGGCCTGCATGGCCAGATGGCTACAGCAACCCTTTTTTCAATTATTAGCAACTGAGTAGTAATTAAACGTGGTATGTGATATGCGCCTGTCAGGTTGTAATGTGTGTGTGCCCCCAGGTGGTCCCAGGGAACTCACGATGTACTGTTTGTAAAGAGGATGTTGAGGAGCAATCAACACGTGACTGCTACTGGTCCCACTATAATGCCCACTAACTCCGTAGATAAGAATGTTGATAAGGAATTGCGGAGTAAGACAAGACGACAGCCAGGTACTTTATAAGCATCCAAGTTCGGTACTCGTTGCTACGATTTGGGACATAAATGCAAGAATTAATGTTCGCCGATATGCAGAAGCTATGAACAGACAAAAGCTAATATTCACCGATATACAGCAGCTATAAACAAACAATATTTGGAACTGGGTTCTTTAGCACTGACGTCGGCGGATATGGCGGATGTTAATGAAAATGCTACCTTTGCGGCGGACGACGATGACGACTCTGAGTATGAGCCAACAACAGAAGAGGAGACTGATGATAGGTTGCATGACTTTTTTGAACAGCTAATGGAAGAAGAGGAAGACGAAGACGAAGATGAGGGGTCGGGCTCAGAAGTTTACTATGGTTTGCCGCCATGAATTTCATAAACCGCTGACTGAGACGATTCTAACGTTTTGCCAGATGCCGAAGGGGGTGCCACGATTGAAGTGCTGCCTGACACTGAGGGAGAGGGTGAGGAGGCGCAAGAGTATGATCTTGGAGATCTACAAGGAGGTAGACTATCCAGGCATCCAAAATAGTTGTGCCTTTCTAACATTCTCCCAGCATCTCCGGCTCAGATATTCTATCTGTGGGCTAGACAGCAACTTCTTTTACGCAGCAACCATGACATTGATGATGGACAGGGAGCCACATTTCCACTTCGCCGCCGTCGACGAAGGGAAAAGCCAGATCCGAACAGGTTCCCTAAAGTCCCGAGTGAGAAAGGGACTGAGCTCATGAGCTCTGGCGATTTCGGCACAAATGAAATCCCGGCCACCAGGACAATGGGGCAAAGGAGGAAGCTCTCGAGTAGGATATTGAACAGAGAGCTAGGGATATGCGGCGGGGCTAGGCATAAAGCGAATCAGAACTTGATGGCTCAAGGCATGATCCCTTCCTCTAAAGTCGACACTATTATCAACTACGACGCGCCGGTTTATTCGGGTCAGTTCTCGGATGATGGCAATTTTTTCTTTGCCTGTGTAAAGGATTTTAAAGTGAGAATGTACGATACATCGAATCCGGTAAGAATATCCATCTCCTCGGAAACTTAGCCAAAATCTGACGCGTTACCTTAGTATCAATGGCGATACTACAAGACCGTTACGTATCCGTTTGGCCGCTGGACGCTGACGGATGCTTCTCTAAGTCCGGATAACAGATATCTAGCCTATACATCTGTGTCCCCCAGGGTTTGCCTGGCGCCAACAGATCCCAATGATCTCGGCGACCCCTACGACCTGGATCTGTCCAACAATGGCACACGTGGGATAGCGCCCAACGGTTTTAGGCAACGGCACGATGGTTTTGGTATTTTTAGCATACGCTTCTCCGGCGATGGCAGAGAGTTGGTTGCTGGCACATCTTCCGAATCCATTTTAGTTCATGATATCGAGTCTCGCCAAACCATCCTAGAGATCAACGGCCATGAAGACGAAGTCAATGCGGTATGCTTTGCCGATAAAAGCTCTTCAAATATAATATTTTCGGGTAGCGACGACAATCTAGTGAAGATCTGGGACCGCCGGAGTATGGGTGATAGCCGTGAAGCTGGCGCCTTTGTAGGTCATACTGAAGGTGTCACATATATCGATTCCAACGGCGATGGGCGTTATTGCTTGTCAAACGGAAAAGATCAGACTATGAAGCTTTGGGACCTAAGAAAGATGACAGCAAGCAGCCAGATTTCGCAAGCTACCATTCCACGTGGACATTTTGATTACAGATGGGGGAGCTACGACTTGGATGACTGGCGTCCACATCCGAATGACAACTCGGTGGTGACCTTCCGCGGTCACGACGTGCTCTCTACCCTAATCAGGTGCCATTTCAGCCCTCCCAACTCATCAAACCGTCGATATGTCTACTCCGGCTCTTCTACTGGAAAAGTCTTTATATGGAACATGGACGCAACAATAGCAGGTGAAATTGACGTGCAAAAAGCTACACAAGATACCAGACCGTTCGCCCCGGAGACCGCAAATATGTATTATGAGGATGATGGCGAATCAGCGCCCCAGTGGAGGACGTGTGTGAGAGATGCAAGCTGGAGCCCCAACGCACCAGTTATCGCAGGTACTGTAACTCTGGTTTTAGTAATACTTTGAGAGAATCACAGCTAACAATTGCATGCACAGCTTCCGCATGGAATGGCCATGGTATGTGGGCAGGTACCGTCACTACCCATTCATGGAACGACGAGGCGGAGGACGACGAGGCAGAACCTGGAGGAGTAAGGGTAAATGAGAAATTGGAGGTCGATCCGTCATATTACAGCTCAAACGCTCGCGCTCCACGTCAACGCAGAGGCAGGATGGGCTGGTAAATAGTAATTGAGATGACTTAGTCTGCGGAATTCTACACCATGAAATATCCAGGCATAGCCATTACCAATGACCTTACCAATGGCCTCTGGATGCCTGTTTTGGAGAGCTAAATTGGCACTGGTATTAATTCGGCGTTGGTGGACGGTTTAGGCGCATACGGATATTTGAGACTCAAATCATAAAAGCAAGATTGGTAGCAGAACTGCTTGTTGTCTTCATTTCCCGAACTCAATACGCCGAGCTTTAACAAAATGTTGCGCCCATGAGCCTGTATATGTCCGCCCCTATGATACAAGAATCCGTTTCGAAGCTCCTTCGAGGGGCTCTATAATGCATGCTGTTCCCTTCAGACCCAATTACACTCCCTTCACCCCGTTGAATATTTAAGCACCGCCAACCAGGATGTTGTTCACTGGAATATGGACTGCAGCAACAATTTCGTTAGCAAAACTCCAAACTCATGCGCAACGGAGGGACTGACTCAGTTTAATAATGTATCCAAGAGCACCCATCACGATGAAACCAATGCCAACAGCCCTCGATATCTGAGTGAACTCGCGGCGATCGGCTACATTATACAGTTAGCTTAAATATCAGAGCAGGTGGCGGTAAAGCGTACGCTTTGTGCAGCGGTTGATGAACATAGTGCCATCCTTCACGAAGTCCTTTGGAATATCCAAGATCTCTTGGAATTGATCAGACATGGTCGGTGATATGTGTTGTGATAATTGCTGGAGGAGGGAGATTGTGCTTAAGGAGGCACAGAATCTATCGATTCCCAAGGAGTAAGTTATCGAACTGGGGCTTGGTGAATACTGTCTTGGGAATTTAGAAAGCGCCCGGTTGGAACGAAATGAGGTTGGGGGAGTCGTAGTCGTGTCCTTAAAGTTCGTGTCACGTGGAAACAGGGGAACTGGAGAAACGTTTGGCCGCTGTGCAGCTGTCAGATCAGGAGGTTCGCGTCGCCCTCGAGTTTCCAACATCATCTGGTAACGCGGCAACAAGGTATCATCGACTCGACCTCTTCTTCATTTCTCACGACTCTATTTCATTGGAGTTTACTTTTTTGTAAGGTATTTAGTTACAGCCAGCATCAGAACTGCGCTCTGGAAGTGTCTAATACCAACAGTTATTACGCCGCTTCACTATTTGACAGTGAGGTAGAGTTTGGAGGTTTGCTCTACAGCTTGAGCTGGATTGAAGGATCTGTACTTCTAAAGGAGGTTTCAATACTTGACATACAGTCTTCAAAGACATCAGTTTGCCTGTACCTGACACGGATGTCAACGGAAGATTGCAAGCACAGAGCTTCGTCTTAACATACTCTCTTCTGTCCCCGCCGTTTGAACTATCAAACTTTGATTTGTACTACAGTTGAATAATATTCAGGGATTGTACGTATCTTTGTGTTCTTATAATGAATATCAATTCCGAGGACGTCGGTTGGCAGGAAACATGCAACACTTTGGTCAATTATTCTTCTATTGCTGACCTCACTTCTGTACAATATAGAACATCCTTTCTTCTGTTTCTCAAATATACATTTCTGGGGGTCCTCACTGCCGTCCATTTTGGCATGTGCTCCAATCCTCTATAGTCTATTGATTCAAAGACGGCAATAAAAGAAACCACGAAGACCACAGCACCTACAATGGCCGACGACGATTTTGACATCGATATTTATGGCGATACCAACAACGAGCAAGAAACCCCATCTACACCGACCGTAAAGGATGAAGAAGGGGACATAAAGATCGATGGTGCCAGCAATGATGACGCCGAGGCAGCTAATAAGCCAACTGAGGTGGAGGAAGAAGAGCAAGACACGGAATACGTAGATATTAAAGTTGAGTCTGGGAACGTTGGCCATCCCCAGGAACAACGCCAGCAGATCAAAAGTACCGACGAGTCCGGGAAAGACGCTCTCAACATCCCAAAGCAGGCTCCACAACAGCAGGGGGTGAAACGCAAAGAAGGCTCTGATGAGAGACCAATCGATGCTGGAGCAACAACGGCTCTTCTGATTTCCGACTTGCATTGGTGGAATACTGATGACGATGTTCGAGGATGGATTAATCAAGCTCAATGTGAAGATGAGCTGAAAGAGATAACATTCAGTGAGCACAAAGTGAACGGAAAGAGCAAGGGGTTAGGCCGTCTCTGAGAATATCTCATGTGCAGCTGCTAACCTTGCACAGACAAGCGTATGTTGAGTTCTCCTCTCAGCAAGCTGCCACGGCAGCAAAACACAAAATAGATACCTTCGGAGAAGGGCAGCAATATGTCAAGAAACATGTCGTAACCTACTCGAATCCAAATGTCAATCCATTCAAGACTCTGCCAAAGGATGCACCAATGCGAGCTGGAAAGGATGGCCCGGCTAATCGACCAGTCGCTGGCAACTACAACGACAGAAGTCAACAGAGCGCAGGAAGCAACTATGGAGGTAACTTCCGCGGTCGTGGTGGATACAATCGCGGTAACATGAACAACAACATGGGAGGCGGGTACAATCGCAACTTCCAGAATCAAAGCATGGGTGGCATGGGCGGGAACTTCCAGGCACCGATGGGTGGCTTCAACGCCGGTTCTATGGGAGGAGGCCAGTTTTCGGGCGGATTCAACCGCGGGGGTATGATGAACAACATGCGCGGTGGGCCCGGAGTCATGAGAGGCGGCCGTGGAGGCATGAACAGCGGTATGATGGGAGGCATGCCTATGGGGGGGATGCAAATGGGCGGTATGCCGGGTGGGATGCCTGGGATGGGTGGCCCAATGAACATGGGAATGGGCGCAGGAATGCCAGGTAAGGCTCCGATCACCCTTTGTACAATCCATTCACAGAGTCTAATCCAGTCGAGCAGGTGCTGGTTTCCCAGGTATGCAGCCGCACTTCAACCCAGCTTTCTTCCCACAGAACCAAGCAACCGGAGGAGACTGGCAAAATCCTCATGGGGCAAAACGACCTCGCCCGGAGTAATTGTGGTTGGCCCTGGTTCCAAGGGAAATATTGCTGCATTAAAGACGGCCCAGGGTGCGCCGTCTCAAGGTTACGCTCGAAAGGAGTTATTTGGAGTTGCGGTATTGGGGGTGAGTGTTTCTCAGGTATAGAGCGGCACGCCCGTGCCCGGTTTTTCAATCTCAAATCTGTACCATTATTCAGCATATCTGCTTAGTCGATCTGAAATACTTCAAATATGGAAGGCAGGTCAACTCTTGACAAACATTATAATTTTTGCCTGAAGCATGTGCCATATTGCACTACAGCGGATAAGCATTATGGTCCGAGCTGTATTTGATATTACGCATAGCAGCAAACGATGTTTTGTAGGACGTGGGCCACCAGCCATTTTTCTTTTCGTTCGTGTAGTTGTCTGGCAAGTGCGAACTTGGAGTGACGTGTTGATTGCACCTTCCCGTTTTCTCACATATGAATCACAATTGCTGTCGAATTTGCAGCTAAATTTGCGCCCACTCTCTGTCACAATTTCAGTTCATGCTTTTTAATGAACGCAAGAGAAGCATCTGTTGAAAAGGCATATGTTCAAACAGACTTACTAGGATTAACCTGGCGCTGAGCAGACCGACGAGCATTATGAACATCCGAACGAGAGCTTTCGAGGCGACGAAGGGCGGCAACGAACCCACTCCTGCACAGGCAGTAGACTTTGGTGACCCAGGATACTCTCCTGCGGAAAATTGCGAATGCTACCGAAGGTATCGCTTTGATGAAAACAAAGGGCCATTTCTTGGATTTCTCATCATCGCATTGACTCTGGTAATAATCGCGGCGTTGCTGGCAGGCCTCACATTGGCAATATCCAGCTTGGACATGACCTGGCTCCAAATCATGAGCACAACTGGCCCAAAACGGCGAAGGTGGGTTTCCTTCCGATGCAGTATCTACGTTATGCTTCGGCTCACCAACTTCGCAGGCGTCAAGCAGAAATTGTTTCTCGAATCAAAAGAAACGCCAGCTGGTTTCTCTGTGAGTTTTGTACCCTGAATTGGCCTTTTGGAGGGTTCGGAGAGCTAATATATCTCTAGGTTCCATGGTTTTGGCTTCAGTAGTCTGCATGGAGACACTCCCTATTATAGTCCAGTCTCTTTTTGGAACGGGTTGGATACAGGTGTTCATATCAACAGTGGCCATTGCGATTTGTTCGGAATTACTCCCTCAATACCTTATACCCAGACAGGCTTTATTGTGGAGCTATTATTGCTGGCCATTTATATGGACCTGCATGTGGTTAACCTCGATCATCAGCTGGCCACTTTCATTTGTCCTCGACAGACTTACTTTGCCACAAGAGAGGGAATCTATGTATACAACTGAGCAGCTGTCGGTACTCATCAAATTACACGAACGGCAAGAGAAACATGGTGGACACCTTGGCCCTGACGCTGGACGGGTTGCAAGGGGCGCTTTAGATCTCGATTGTAGAACTCTTGAGAAGTCACCTTTGGGCGGATTTTACGACAGCAAAAGTATAATAACTGACGGTGCAGGGGATCCGGAGAAGGCAGACCATACCACCTCTGGCATCATCGTTCCGTGGTCTGCAGTTAAATTTATTAGAATCGATGATCTAGTCAATGAGCAGTTCATCACGAAAATCAAACAATTCTCATACAGTCGCATTCCCGTCGTTGGAAACGAGGAGTTATTGACCATTGCTCCAACGTATAATGGACATTCTCCCAGCGACCAAAGAATATTCGGTTTCCTTCATATTAAGGTTGGTATACAGCCCCTCAAACTGATAATCATCCTGACATCCACTTAGACTCTCCTTGGGCTGGATTTGCAGAACAATGGCAAAGAGATTCGTGTTAGAGACCTACCTCTGTATCCTCTACCAATCGTTCGGGATGACCTTCCGCTATACGACCTGCTAAATATGTTTCAGCTAGGAATATCCAGGTATGTAGTAACTCTCTATTCTTTCTATTTTATTATAGAAAATTATCTATGAAGCATAGTTGACGATGAACCTCAGAATGGCTGTAGTGATTCTTGCCCCAGCAAGAGATTGGACAGATAATCAAGCCACACCAACTCCAAATAGAAAAACTTCCACCCTAGCAGGTGTTCCTCTATGGTCCTCTGCCACTGGCGTAAACTCTCGGGGGTCCTTAGACTTGAGAAAACTTGGTGGCCGTGTGGATTGGATAACGGATTTTCTGAACGCCACAAGAGATGATGCCAGCGACGCCAGCCCATCATCCATAGTAACGGGAATCAGATGCCCAGCGCCACTAGGTATTGTCACCTTTGAGGATATTCTTGACGCGCTTTTGCAGAAAACAAGTCGAGACGAAAAGGATTTTTTCGAGCGGAAAACATTTGACCCGCCCACGAAGACGAGAAAAGAAGGAGATGACAACACTGTGAGAAGTTCACAAAGTATTTTCAGATCAAGGAGGGCTATCCCTACTCATGTGAGTGGGGCACATGTGGCATTTGGCGGAAATAGCAGCCAAAGTCAAGGAGGACTACGCAGGCGCATCCCGTCTAAAAATACCAGTGCGGCGGATGGAGCACCCGATCCCAGCGCCTTTGGTCTAGACGGGAATGATGACCGAAGTGTCTCTGGCCATGGGCCTCTTACTGATGACCATAGTTCTTATACGGAAAACAGCGAAGGGGGCTTCCACGGGCCATCTTCATCCGCAGATACCCAACTCAGCACTCTTGCCCAACGCAATATCTCCGTTAACCATAAACTCAGGCGCATCAAAGGCCGTTCTGTTACCCCAAGGACTGTTAGTTCTCCTGAAAATCCCACGGAGTCAGCCTTCCAATTAGAGTTGGATATCCTCCCAAGGCATTCTAGCTACGGCTTTTCTCCCTTTATTGGCGAAGCATACGATGCAACGTCATATGAGAGAGAGGTTCCGGGTCTGGATGAGCTGCCTGCAAATCCCGAAGATGTTTCTGAAGCCGAAGAGGTTTTGCCCGAGACATTGGTTGGTGGAATCGATCAGTCCAACGCTTACTATTCACCCCATTCCGATGTAGCTGGTAGAGCCCAAACTTCGGAGGCAGCGGGCCACGTTGCGAACGAGAATGTACGTACGGGGTGGATGAACACCCTACCACGTATGAATTTTGGTCCTCAGTTGGCTATCGGGAATATTATGAGCCAAGAGATCCATCCGAGAGAGAGGAGCTTTCATGATGACCGTTCTTTACTGCCGAGTCAATGGAGAGATATCGAGAGTGGAGAGTCAAAAGAGAATACAGCACGACGCACGAGCTTTTGGATCTGAGATGCAGAGTTCGACCTTTCTGAAAGTTCGGGTTTGTAACAAAACTTGGGGCTCCGGGGGTTCCAACAGCAATAAAGTTCACCTTGCAGTAAACCAGCTTCGATGGCTTGTGGTAACTTTGGTTGGGGCTGTTGTTTATACTATCCTTAACCGTTCTTCTATCATTAGCTCTATGAATTTGTTGGAAAAGCTCAACCATGGAAATTGTCAGTGTGACATCCGTCCATAACTACTCTACAGAACACTGTCCTCAATAGCACCTTGTAGAAGCAACAAAATCTGGTTCCAGCGCCGCACAAGCGTCTCCACTTGGCTCCTACCCTCCAATTCCAAAGATAGTAACTGCTTGATAAGATTCTGCGCTTTTTCCACATACAGTTTCAATACCTTGGTCAATAATTTGTCGACCATGGCTTGATCGTGTTCTCCGTCGTCTCCGCTGTCGACGAATCGCTGCCATCGTCTCGCTGGGATGCATAGTGCCCTTAGTGCAACCTCGGTTCGATAGCAGACACCGTTCTTGTCCAAGACATAGTTTCCAAGATAACCAGCGTCTTTAACCAATTCGAGTTGTTGAGCATCCATTTGAGAGATAACAACACTGTCGAGGCGGGTATGGTCGGCATCGTTCTCATCCATGATAAACCCATATTCCGCCAGTAAAAAATCGTTACTGTGCTTGCCATAAGAGATGTATATCTCCTCTCCTTCCTCATACACCTTGTTACTGGTAACATCAAACCCCTCTGGACCGAACTCCACCTTGGATCCCTGAGATGAATGGTTGAAATAGTCTGCAAAGGGGTTTAACGCCATGCAATCCTCGTGATCCTTCTTGGGCTTGGTCCCAGGTGGGACGTAGTAGAATGTGCGTGTATTTACAATCAGCCAGTTGTAAAGGTAATGGTCTCTGGTAAGAGCTGGAAAGGCACCAGAGACGTTTGCCCAATCAAGCTCGAACTTTTTGATCTGGCTGGAGAGAAGGGCGGAAGCGGCTTCTGGAAGGAGACCATGTAGTATGGGGGGCCATAGAATGGGCATGGACGTTTTAAAGTCTTCTTGAGAAGGAAGGACATCTCGCCAACATGACCTTTCTTCACTCTTATCGAGTGACAGATCCGCAGCGAGAAGACCGTGGACTGTGATTTTACCAAGTGGGATAGAAATGGTCTTAGGAACTGTAAGAGGAGTCCGCAGTGCACTTGTTGGGACAGTCAATAAGACCTTGCCAGCCTATTTCTTGTCAGTATTGGACTTTGATATCACATGTGTCATGCCAATCCTTGCCAGGGCGTCTTGGATAACCATATATGAAAGCTTTACAAACCTCGCATCTCTCTCTAGCCACAATCCCAAGGCCCCGGCCTGGGAATTGATGCGCTGCAATGCCATAAATCTTAACACCTTGTAATTCAGCCCATCCTGTGAACTCTTCATGCTTATCCATCACCAGCAAATTCGCTGAATGCCCCAGTAACCCTTCCAATGCTTTGCAAATTTAAAAGATGGCCGCCATACTTGTCAATGAAGCAATATAACTAACGTATTTTAATAATTCGAGACTCATTTGCTTTTTTTCTGAGCAAGACACAAATAATAGACACAGATAATAGATGGCGTGAAGTCATCCAGTTTAAAGCAAAATAAAGTATATGCGGGAGGGCCCGCTCACCAGCCACAGCTCCACACTTCCGTGAATCTCGATCCATGGGGAACATGCCCAACAACAACCCCAAGATCAGTCATTAACCCCCACGCCTACGGGTATTCGCAGTGACAGCTCGATACAATGGCCCTACTATTGCGAAGGCCCGTCGTGTACAAGCTGCCACATGAGCTCTTTACAGCGTGTGCAATTTCCGCGTCTCCCAGGCCATTTTCAGTGCTCAACAGGCCCCCACCAAACTACGAAGGCCATGTTCCATTAACAAGACTCGAACAAGCTGGCCTTGCTGTCGGGTCGGCCATTACATCTCTAATTGACCCATACCGACACGGTGAGCCCAATATCCACACTGGTTGGGGGAGCAATGGCTGAAGAACATCACAGACATGGTTGCCGCTTTGGGCGAAGCAACCGCAACACCATACTTTATCTACCGTCTTCGCGACGCTATGCTCGCCGATTCCACGGGTCGCCGCATACTCCGAGATAGGCCGCGCATAACCTCGAAAACGATGAGCCTAGAGTACCTGCGCACACTTCCTCAAAACACGGTTGGGCGCGCATACGCCGACTGGCTGGACCGTGAGGGTGTGACGCCGGATACTAGGGATCAAGTACAATATATCGATGATGAAGAGTGTGCATATGTCATGCAGAGATACCGAGAGTGCCATGATTTCTTCCATGCAGTTACCGGATTGCCGGTCTTTGTGGAGGGAGAGATTGCGCTGAAGGGATTCGAGTTTGCGAATACACTGCTTCCAATGACGGGGCTGAGCTTGTTCGCCGTGACGAAGATGAAACCTGCGGCTAGAAAGAGGTTTTGGGACATATATCTACCGTGGGCACTTTATAATGGGTTAAATTCCAAGGACTGTATTAACGTTTACTGGGAGGAGGAGCTGAACACGGATGTAGCTGCGCTGAGGAAACGGCTGGGCATTGAGCAGCCTCCGGACTTGAGGAACATTAGGAAGCAACAGAAAGAGAAGAAGAAAGCCGAAAAAGAGGGCGGGGGAGGGGGGAAATGAGCATAATAAATATGTATAATATTGTAAATCAACGCCAAGTCCCAAGACCAGTAAAAACACACGATCGCTATTTCGGTGTAGTAATATGGCCATAAGCCATGCTTTTTCCCAGTATAGTATCCCACTTGAGCTACATGTTGAACAAGTCGTCATCATCATCGTCCCATCCTCCCTTTCGCCTGCTAATCACAATCTTCTCCTCTTCCTTTGTCTCGGCCACAGCATTGAGCAGGTCCTTCAGCTGTTCTTCGGTGACCTTCTGCCTCAACTGTCCCGACCTTGCCAGTGTAATCAGCCTGTTTTCCACATCATCTGCTCGAGACTCCTTGACAAGACGTATTCTTCCGAGTCGCTCTGCCGCGGCAGGTTCGAGGATCTGGTTCAGAACCGACTGTCTCGCTTCAGCTATGACAGGTTAGCTGATCTGTGTCGATTGATTTAAGTCGGTATACGTACATTCTTGTTGCCTGTATATTTGTCAGTTTAATATGTCCCATAGTGTGTGATAGGTGGTATGCGCTCACTGTCTCTGGTCGTCTTGACCGCCGCCGCCTGAGCTGCTTGCCCCTCCTCCTCCCCCACCTTGGGATTTGAGCTGCGCCAGACGCGCCTTTCTAATCTGTACGAGCGTTGTTTAGCTGAGTCTGCAATAGTAGATCGGATATATGCCTTACTTCTTCGAGATCAGCGTCCGCCATCTTGGTTGACTGTTGTGGTGTTTTGCGCTAAACGTAGCTCTTTCTAGATAGTGGTTGACACTGAAGTGTTTGGGTGCGGGGGACAAGCCTTATCGGACCAAGGCGGCAGAATTTCAAGTCTAGGTTTGTTTCAAATTGCGACTTCTCAAAAGGAGTGCGAGTAATACACAACAGCCATCGTATTATATTTACAACATTCTCTATTGAATATATGTGAGGAATCCCATGCCCAAGCCTGGTTCATCAATAGACGCAGGCTCTCTAACGCCGCTTGTAAACACTCACTACTATCGTACACCCAGCTCGTAATTACATATATACTACACACCATCTTCCCTTCTGGCGAGATTCTGGACCTGTAGGGATCAAAATCTTCTGTCGTTTTTGTATGGGATGTGACCGCTTGCCTCCTGGCTTCTCATGGCCGTCTTTGCCTTTACCATCCGTTCCATCAATGCGTTGTTAGGACAATCAATCCCAAGCTCAGCCGCTCGTTTGAGTATATACCCTGTGAAGTATCCTACTTCACTCTTCTTCCCTAATCTTACGCTTCGAAGCATATCATGGATCTCCGTCTGGGTCTTGGTGGCAACCTGGACAAAAGTTCTCTCAATCTTCCTAGGATGGAGTCGGTAACTCAGTCCAGATTGGCCTTCCAGTTCAGGTAATGCAGAGGCAACAATTGAGATCTCGTTTAGCACTTCTCGTAAAAGAAGGCTGACATTGTAGTTGCTTAGCAAGTCGCCGTTCTTGCAATCAAACATGACAGACAAGGGTCCAATCACAGCTTCAACAGCCAGTCGCTCCAATTTAAGTACCAGTAGCTCATCAGGCGGTACTCCTTTTGCGTTCAATGCCGGAGATCGAGCGAATGATCGTAGAAGGCTCCTTGTTGAATCAATCATGCCCACTGCGTCGGGAGACATCTGATCATCTTCGTGAGCAGACAGAAATATTTCTCCTTGGCCAGAATGCAATGTTGTGAACGTCCTGGCTGGGTGGTTTCGGAGGCTGTGCGAGGTCATCCCTTCAATATAACGTGGCCTCGTGGCTGGGTTCGGAAACACCTTCTCGTTGACCTCGTCAATCACACCCATACCATTCTGCAAAAATAATATCGTAGAGGTTGAGTGAAGTCGGTCCTTAATGGGCAGAAGGGAACGGGCTGTAACTGGTGCTTCAGTGGTGACTATGAGTTGGTCGATGTTCCAGCCGTCTTGTCCAAAAAGCACGTTCTTAGTACTCAGCATCCGGCCTTGTGTGTATTCCGCTTGGGTCAGATTGGGGTTTTCGATATCAAATCCAATCTGTACCATAGATTTCTTGGCCTCAAGCATCTCCAAAATCTGCCCTTCTTCATGCCATTGATGGACAAGAGACGGCCGTTGTAGCAATAGAGAAATTGGCGGCCGGCCTCCGAGACTGGCTAGTGAATGGGCTACAAACTTTCCTTCTTTTCCGGTGCCCAAAATATGTATCCTACTCGGTTTCGAAGGCGTGTGAGTGGAAGCCCCCTCTTGTTCCCCCGAGTCCACCTCCCTCTCCCTCGTTTCGCTATATTCTGAACCCGATACACTTATTTCTGCTGCTGGTTCTGACGTTCGCAGTGTCGGTGTACTGTTTCTCTGCGTATAAATATTTTGTGATGATGTGCGCGGCATCCCCTGGTCGTAGCCGCGACCAGCTTCTCCTCTGCCTCCTTCTTCTCCCGAGGGTTCGACATGTGCAAATTCGGAATTCCAGTACACCCTCTGCGACGAGTAGCTCCTTCCATTGTGGATGAATAACAAGCGCCTGGCCCCCCGGCCCTCTAAAATGTTACCGCAGCTCCATAAAGGGTGTCTGTGAGGTATGCTGGCAAACACCCGCGACAGCGGCCGACCGCAAGTTGAAATAGACAGGATGACAGCTTCTCTAAAATCTTTGGAATCCTCTCATATCAAACACATATTCCCGCCAAAGGAACGTCGGCAATGGGTTTGCGGCTCAGCCGCTTTGGGTGTTTGAAGGGCGGAGGAAGCAGATATAGTATTCGCCAAGCTTTGAGGTAAAATGATGTTATTGCGAAGTTTCTCAGCACACAGGTCGTAAGCGTGTATTATCAGAAAGGTAATGACAGGGCGTAGCTCTCCAAGTCATGCGTTTATATGCCGCTAATATATGCTCGACAGATAGGAGGTCGTGGATTGGGCTGGATGAGACCGGAATGCGTCAATAGTTGACCTCGGGGGATCAGAGAAACAAATTCTAGGATACAATTCCGTTAATCCCTGTCGCATGCTTGCTCCGGAGCCCGGATACATATTTAATCCGTCCCGATGTCTCCGACCAACCAATCTGAGCTAAGGTGTTTCCCATTTTTGATTTCTTTGCGATAACGACTCTATCGCGACAGGGCACTTCAACTTCAGTGTGCTACAAAGAGCAATTCAAAATGGATCCTACGGCCACAGACATATTGTCGCTGCTTGAACAGCTCGACGATGAGATAGATGATTTGGAAGATTCTCTGGCGCCTGTACTTGAGACAGGCATATCCGATACAGCATCCAAGTTGCCATTATTAGACAAAGCAAAGTTATACGTCCTCGTCACATACGCAGTAGAGTCCATATTATTTTGTAAGCTCATTCCCCCTTTTTAATAGGTATTTACTAACTGTTCTGTCTCAGCGTATCTCCGATTGAATGGTGTTAAGGCGCGAGAGCATCCAGTTTTCCTGGAGTTAACCCGCGTCAAACAATATTTCGACAAACTGAAGGAAGCAGAAAACCCGACACCAAAGCAGTCAGGGTTAACACTGGATAAAAATGCTGCTGGTAGATTTATCAGAGCTGGACTGGTGAGTAGCCAATGCCTGCCGCGACAGGTTAATTTGCTGACCGATTCCAAGAGCGGAAACAGCAAGCTGGACCTAGAGCGAGCAGAACAGTTGGCCAGAGAGAGAGTTCGAACACATATCAAGTTCAACAGCGCGGAACAAAAGAGCGAGGCTCCTGCTGCAACGAAGGCCACAGCACCCAGTGGACCGTCATCCACATCCGGCTCTGATTCGGAGTCCGACTCACCAAAAGAATCTGCAAAGGAGAAGGCCAAGCCGTCGAAGAAGCGAAAGGCCGCTACTTTGGAGACCGCAGTGGCACCCGGGGACAAGGGAGCAACTTCATCGTCGCAAGACAATTCGAAGTCTTCCAAGAAAAGGAAGGACAAGAAGAATAAATCGCAGAAGAAATCCAAGGGCTCAAAGAAGGACTGAACCCAATGAACGAAGATTGGAACGAAGTTCTGCCCAATTAAATACAGTTCAATGTATAAAGGTTGATTCCAGGAGCAAAATGGTTAACAGCATGGCGATGGCGTTCGTTGGGGCATGGCGGTTTATGGATAGGGAAAAATGGCATTCACGAATACTTCTCAACGTGAAAAATAGCTTGCGGTGGAAGATACCCCTAGAATAATGAATTAAAATATCAAACATCTCATAGTCTACTTCGAGTGATTTATCATTATCAAAACGGGTCACCTCGGTTGAAGAAAGTCGACTCAGTCCGGGATATATATGTTCCGGCCGAGTCAGTTTCGTCGCTGTTCCTGAGCCTTCCGTTGCCGAATAGCTTCCCCAAGATAAAAACTATATCCTTCTCCCCATCCATTCACTGCACACTCTACGCAAGTCTCACATCTCACTTCACACACCAACATAATCGCATAACCCCCAACAAAATGGCTCGGCAAGGAAGATCCGGAGGCGGAAGCCGTCCCTCAAGGCCAACCGTTGCCCCTGCCCGCCCATCCGTTGCACCAAAGCAGCAGACTCGCCCAGCAACCACCGCCGCATACCCCCCAAACCGCGCCGGCCCTTCTCCAGCCGCTGCTGCCCCTGCTGCCGCCCCTGCTGCTGCCGCCGCCCCAGCTGGCCCAGGCCTGTTCGCCAACATGGCTAGCACTGCTGCGTAAGTTGCCCCCCGAACTCCAGATTCCTCAGCGAAGTCGAGGTGGCGATATGGTGAACGTATGCTAACTTTTTCGCACAGTGGTGTCGCAGTTGGTTCCTCGATCGGCCACGCCATCGGTGGCTTCTTCGGTGGCGGCTCCTCCGCCGCGCCAGCTGAGGCCGAGCAATCCCAGATGACCCAGTCTCAGGGTTCGGCTGAACAGAGCAACTGGGGAGCGAGAAGCTGCGAGGTGGATGCGAAGCAGTTCACAAAGTGCTTGGATGAGAACCAGGGCAACATGCAAACTTGCTCGTGGTACTTGGAGCAGCTGGTACGATCAACCCCGTCCCCTTACATTACAATGAGTAGAAGAGATGCTAATTTGTCTTGCTATTATAGAAGGCCTGCCAGTCCGCTGCCAGCGGTTACTAAACTGTCAATCGAGGGTTGGAAGGAGGATTGGGTTGTACGAAGTAAATTGTTTTTCTGTATATAATGCGTGCTATCAAGACATACCCGCTATAGGCCATGGACGGTAATATTCCGGATGGAAGTCTTGATTCCAACTCCTGGAACTCCACTCTATCAATGATAACCTGTTGCAACTATCTAATCTTCCTTGTCTTGGTTATCCCGCCTGGGTTCAAAATTGATCTATGATATGTTAGTAGAACACTATAAATTGTAGGAGGCAACTTACGCCACCGCCGTTGTACAGCTCATGTCGTTCACCTTGCCTTGGTTCTTGCGTGGGAGGCGCTGCTGTTGCAGGTGGCTCTCGTTGGGCAGAATCTCCCACTACACTTCCTAATACTCGGGACGCAAATCCAAACCCAGAAGTGAGCCCAGAGGTGACTAGACCGTAGCCCGCAGAAACGCCACTTGATAGAAGGCCTGTTACCCCAGGCCCCCCTTGCCCATAGGCTGGTGTGAAATCCTTGATCGGGACAAGTATCAATGTTGCATTGGGGACAAGACCAAGATCCTGCAACGATTTCCCCTCCTCTGAAATAGATATTTCTTTGTTGGGGAATGGGGTCAAGATATGTTTGAACGTGTATGGTGATTCGGCAACTTGCTGCTCTTGATCAACCCATTTGCGAACCTCTCCCTCCAATGTAGCTCCCGACGGAAATCGGGAGCTTATTGCTGATCCATCGAATAAGCGTATTTTCAACGCACAATGATCACCTGTCCTCATTGAACCCATCTCTGAACTCGGTGCAGTAAAGGGGTTGGGTTGCTCAACGCCAGCCACGACCTTTGCCTGTTCTTTTCGTGCAGCGTCTCTCGCCTTGCGCTCTGCTTTATCATCTTCTATTTGCTTCAAAACCCTCTCTCGCTCCCCTCGGGCCTCCTGCTGTCTTTTTTTCTGTTGTGCGGCATATTTCAAATCAGCGGCTCTCTTGGGATCTTCCGGCTGGCCAGCTTCTATCGCAGCCTTCCTTTCGGCAGCCTTCCGGACACGTTCGGCCTTATCTTGCGCGTCTTGCTTCTTCTTCTCAGCCTCCATACGAATTTTCCGCTCTTGTAGAAGGGCAGCGACGCGGGCTGCCTGGTTTTGGTCGTTATTTGCACCTGTTTGAGTAGTGGAAGGGATGGCGGAAGCTGGCGAGAAAGAGCTCTCTTCCCCCTTTAGGACAGGTGTCAGCCGGTTAATAAATTCCTCCTTTGATATGCCAGAGGTGAGATATTCCTTCATAGCCCCATTACTGTAGTAGATTATTAGCTTGCGAGCCTTGAATAAACGTATGCTCTAGATAGAACATGTGACAATAAGTCTACATCATTTCGCCGTCTACAGGGGGAATGAAACAGCAAGACGCACTGTATAACTACCAATGTTGGAAGCTTCACGATAGGACATATCTGCTCCAGAAAGGACGCCTCTTCCGAGGGAGACAACAGGCGGAGAAGGATAGCCTTTGAGGAAACGAGCTCCGCTATCTGCACATTTGGTCAGCTATCAATATATTCGAGCAATGTCTAGCTATTTGTACTAACTTCTGGGTCCTTCAAAAAATCGTTCTCCCAAGTTGTGGTTTCTTCTCCGTCATCTGATAGATGGTATGTCAGTCAGTATGACCCAGCGTGTTATAATAACTACTACCCACCTTGACTTCGCACATAGCATGCCACAAGCTTGGATTGCTCGATAGCAGTATTAATTCCACTCCTCAGATCACCCTCATAAAACATGACGACTAATGTTGAGTTTTGAGATTTGGGACTTCTTCACAAATGCAGTAAGTTTAGTGGACAGATGTGATGCTGACTGAGCAGTTGGGAAGCTCGTCGCATGTAGCAGGCCTATAGTTCCAAGAAGTGGCTGGAAAACATGTGTTAAAAACTAAGAAGCATGCATATGCACCACATAGGTCTTAGTAAATGTAACAAAACGTGTTGATGATCGTTTCGCCTTTAGGCTACACAGTAGTCGTTCGCGTTCTCGACCGTTCCCTGTAGCCGTCTTCTTATAGACGGTCGTGCTTGGACGCTAAACCTTATCGCCCATATCGAGCATCAAGTTTCCGCGGCAATCCGACAAAACACAACCCAAAAAACCGCCAATTACCATGAGCGCAGGCTATTCGACGGTCTCACAAGCTCTGAGGGTCGCCTCTAGAGCAGCATGGCGACGACCGCAGCGATCGCTGTTCCAACGATGCCCGGAATGTAGACATATATCACGAACCGCGATCCAGCGGAGGCAACCCGCAGAGGACCCAAACTTCTTGTCTATTTTGGATAACCCTCCAAACATTATAAGGTCAGGAAGGAAGCATGGGCCGGGGCTTATAGTGCTCGGTAGGTCAAACAATTTCACAGTTATGAATCAAAGAACTAATGGTATGCTATAGCTTTGATCCCGATAATCGCATTTGGACTGGGGACATGGCAGGTCCAGCGATTGGGCTGGAAATCCGAACTGATGGCAAGATTCGAAGATCGACTTGTTCGCGATCCGCTACCGTTACCACCGCACATTGACCCAAGTGCCATCAAGGACTTCGATTACCGACGAGTCTACGCTACAGGCCACTTCCGCCACGACCAGGAGATGCTTATAGGGCCGCGTTTGAACGAGGGGAAGGATGGTTACCTTGTGATCACACCGCTCGAGCGTGAGGGAGACGGGACTACAGTTTTGGTGAACAGGGGATGGATAGCAAAGAAGTTCAAGGATCAGAAGACCCGCCCTGACGGTCTGCCAATGGGCGAAATCACAGTCGAGGGATTATTACGAGAGCCCTGGAAGAAGAACATGTTCACGCCGGATAACAGCCCAGAGACGAAGGAATTCTACTTCCCGGATGTTGCGCAGATGGCAGAATTGACGGGCAGCCAAGCAGTGTGGGTGGAAGAGACTATGGCACCAAACCTTATGACTTCTTGGGACAGAGAGGCTCGTGGCATTCCTATTGGGAGAGCGCCGGAGGTCAATTTGAGGAATAATCATGCTCAGTATATTTTTACATGGTATAACCCCCTATCCTCCTAAGTCTAGAATTTCCCTTGTACTAACACATACCAGGTATGCACTTGCGGCTGCAACATCGATAATGCTCTGGATGGTCATAAAGAAGCCCCCGACCGATGTCGCTCGTAAAGTGAGGCAGAATAAAGACTGGTCATAGTGGCATTCCACTGGCCGGTTCATGTCATGAATATTGTCATCAATTGGCGCTGCTATTCCTCCTCTATGGTTCTGAGCTTCTTACCCTTTCTCAGCTTGGTCGGAGGCACCATCCGGAAATCTTGGAGAAGTTCCCGCGGTAAATGCCTCTGCGCAAGCGCAAATGGGGTGGTGATAGCATTTGTCTGGCGCTGTCTGTAGGAATATAATTTAGCTTGGTCACAAATGACCGTCATTTCCATGTACATACCTTTTCATAAGTGTCATAACATCATTCTCATCAATCGTCTTTCGGCCTGCATGTTCAGCATACGCTCCAAGATCGTCGCTGACCTGCTCAAAAAACCAATCGGTGGCTTGCATTATGGCGGCCAGTGCATCCTTGCTTATCTTTCCGCTGCCACTGCCGCCCGTTCTCGCAAACGTAGTGGCAAGCTTCTTGACAACTCCAGTAGGTAATGATGAGTATTGTATACCATGCTTCGACACTCTGATTGTCTTCTTGGCCTTCGGCTTTTGCGCCTCTTGGGCTGATAATTGGATATCCGTCATAACCGTATCATTCCTAGTCATATCAACAGTCGGATCTATTTGGTCGATGTCCGAATCCTCTTCATCTTCAACCTCGCCCTCGAGCTCGAGCTCCCGCTCAACGTCGTTGTCTTCTTCCGCCTCCTCTGATTCTGATTGCACTTCTTCCTCCTCTTCTACTTCAGTCCCTTCAAGGACAGGACCTATACTTCGTCTCGGCACGCCAACATTTGCAGCCTGTGCAGTTGTTACAAAATCTTCCCTTGTCGGCACTTGAAACGCAAAAGTTGCCTCATGTTCGTCGTCCTCAAACGGTCCACGCACATCACTTGATCTCCCTGTCGCGAACGCCCCTCTCAGGTCCAGAGTCCCGGTTCTCTCGCTCAGAATACTGGGATCATCTTGCAAAAAGGGCCCTTCGTCGTCGAAGTTTCCCTGGATGAAGCTAGAGTCGAATCTCTCCGGATCACCCATAGTTCGATCAAATTGATCGCTATATCTGATACTCCCAAAGCTTCCACGTGACAACCGGCCACCAGGTTGCTCGCTGACTGCCCTTCGTGGCAGCTCAACAGACCGCACTGTCATATTATCATCGTCCATCAACGCATCGGAGTGTGGCGGCAGTAAAAGGCTATCATCCTCATCGTCATTATCCCCAATAGCCATCGAGAGTCTAGGCCTCGTCGGCGCCGGCTCGTCGTCCACATCATTCAGCCTTGTGAACGGCAATCTCGGCCCCTCAGCTTCTTGCATTTCAGGTAACGCAGCGACGGGCTTCGTGCTCGGAGCCAGAACCTTACTCAGCTGCCTCAATAGATCACGAGGCGTCTCTCGCTTCTGCAGCCCGCTTCTCCTCCTGTCCTTGCCCGGCGTGAGGGCGGCTGCACGCCGCATCTCAATCTCCCGTGCAGCAGCGCGGCCATGAGGCGTAGCAGCCGTCGGTCGCCGCGTAGAGCCAGGCCCAAATCCTCCGGGTGTTATGTTCTGTGCGCCCGGTGTGCGACGCGCCGTTCTATGGGTGGACGGAGGCCCGGCGCTTGAAGCACGCCGAATTGGAGTTGTAGGTCTCGGTATGACATTGGCTAGTTGTCGCAGCGTAGTGTAGGGTGTTTCTTTTGGCTTCGCGGCTTCCGCATCTTCGGTGAGTGAGTTTCGGGGCGTGATTCGTGATTCTCGAACTGGTGCAGGTGGTTGTTCGGGGGCGGCCAGGTTGGGCGAATCGGTGGTCGAGGGCGCATCAATTGCAGATGCGCCCACGCCGCTTTTGCGAGCGCTTCTTCTCCTTGCCGACATTCTGAATAGTTATTTTGGAAGTCAGTGCAAAGAGGTCGATGTGATATTCGTTTTGCGCGTCGACGTCGGCATGATCGAATTGACGTCGCGTTTGTCAACAAGACCCTTGGATAAGGCCATGCCGCGCTAAGATAAGATAAGATAATGTGCCAGAGCTATTTTGGAGGCGGTGAGGCCAATAAATTATTCTGCAACTCCCAACCTTGCGCCAAAATATCGAACTTGTATTGTTTTCAGATAATTTTCGTCGGAGTGCCCTTAAACTCAGCTAGCCTGTGATTAAACTTACCGCATACTTTAAAATTCAACTCTCGTGAAAGATGTCGGACAACGAGTTGCAAGAACCTCTTCTCGAGGGACCAATCTCCAGCCCCGAGCCTGAAAATGCCAGCAGCCCGCAGAAAAAGCGCAAGAGAGACGCCGAGGTCGAGGCAAAGGATAAGAAGCAAGCAAAGAAGCCCAAGACCAAGAAGCAAAAGGAGCAATTTGAGGAGGACTATCTCGACATAGAGGCAGGTGTCAACAAGAGGTTCGCGGAGATGGATAGCCAGTTGTTGGCCGATTATGTGGATCAGCGAACTACGCAGTTTGAGTCTGATCTCAGTGCCATTGAGTTGGAGGATAGGCATATTTCTGGTACTTTTAATAACTTGTCATGTCTGGTTAGGATTGAAAGCTAACTTTGGTGACAGCAACTTCCATAAGGGATACCACATCGTGGAATAAGCCCAGGACACTTGATAACCTGCCCGGATTCCTCGAGAGCGTCTGCTCGAACCCAACGAGGCTGTGGGGAGCGTCGAAGAAGAACGGAGCACCACACACTATCATCGTCGCCGGCGCAGGTCAGCGCGCTGCTGATCTTGCGAGGGTGGTCAGGAAGTTACAGTCCAAGGACGCCGAAGTAGCCAAGCTCTTCGCGAAGCACATCAAGCTCCAGGATGCAGTCAAGTTTCTGAAGAGTAAACGGACGGGGATGGCGGTCGGGACGCCAAAGCGTCTAGATGACTTGATTGATGATGGCGCACTGCAGATCGACAGGTTGGAGAGGATTATTGTTGATGCGTCGCATATCGATGTGAAGAAGAGGGGGTTGTTGGAGATGAAGGAGACGCAGGTTCCTCTTACGCATTGGTTGAACAGGAAGGAGTTCAAGGAGAGGTATACTACGACGGGGAAGGATAAGATAGACCTTATCTTCTTCTAGTGGATATTCTGGGGCATCCATGGGTTTATAGCGATTTAGATGTTGTCGAGCGTTTGGTGTTACGTTTACAAATTATGAGCTGAGAATAATGAAAATTCAGTGGCTTCTAGATCATCGTATTGCCTTTTTCGTGGCATGATTGAACTGTGTTTGTAGTTATAATATTGCCAGATTATATTTAATGGTCGGAATAAACATATTTGATAAAAATATTAATGAATATATTCAGAGTGAGTCTGATAGCACATAACAAACAACAACCCAATAAATCAGCAATAAAATAAATATAATCAATAACTACTTCAAACCTACACCATCCTTATGAATTTAATAGAATACATACTTCGTAGCTTCATTGATATCCCCTCCCCAATTCGTAGTCCAGCCCAACCCCAATGTCTCAGGCCAGGAACCCCGGATCATCAATCCCCCGCGTATCGCAAAACTTCATCCCTCCGATAAGCACCCCCAAAAAAAGTTCCCTGCGCAGGAACGAACCTCACCTCCCAACGCCCTCCAAACACCCCTCCCCACCACACAATCCCACCAAACACAATGGCACCTATAAAGAAGGCAGGCCCGCGCTCCGAGCGCAAGGCCGCAAAGCGCAAAGCCCAAGACGCGATCCCCGACGTGCCAGAGGACTACAACAACGACGTCTCTGAGGAAGTGGCTTCGCCCAAGAAGCGGAAGCGCGACGACGACGATGACGAGGAAGCGGGCGAGGGCGCCGAAGACGGAGCAGTCAAGAAGCCGAAGAAGGCCAAGAAGCTGAGGAAAGAGAAGAAGGAGAAGAAGGAGAAGGAGGGAGGCAAGGAGGAGAAGAAAGAGAAGAAGGAGAAGAAGGAGGAGAAACCCAAGACCGACGCAGAGGGCGAGGGAGACGACACGGCGATGGAAGATGCCGCGCCAAAAGAACCTAAGGAGGACGTCCCCAAGAAGAGCAAGAAAGAGCGCAAGGCCGAGCGCAAAGCCCAACAAGCCGCCGAGGCAATCGCAAACGCAAAAGCCAACCGCGCCGCCGAGGAAGCAGCAGAAGCGGGCAAACCCGCCGCCGCATCCGATGGGACTGAAGACAGCAGCAAGCCCGCCGCTGCGGCTAAGGCCCCTAAAGCCGAGAAGGCGCCCAAGCTCGACAAGGACGGGAACCCGATCAAGAAGAAGAACAACCGCAACCGCGAGAAGAAGCGCCTCGCAGCCGCCACCGCCATAGCAGCCGGCGAGAAGGCCCCCGCGCGCTTCATCGTCTTCGTCGGCAACCTCCCCTTCACCGCCACCACCGCCTCCATCACCGCGCACTTCGCGGCCGTGCACCCCGTCTCCGTGCGCAACCTGACGGCCAAAGACGACCCGACAAAATCCAAGGGCTGCGCATTCGTCGAGTTCGAGGGGTACGACCACATGAAGACGTGTCTGAAGACGTATCACCACAGCGAGTTTGATGATGGGAAGAGCGCGGCGAGGAAGATTAATGTTGAGCTTACGGCGGGGGGAGGGGGGAATACGAAGGTGAGGAAGGGGAAGATTGCGGAGAAGAATGGGAAGTTGATGGAGCAGAGGACGAGGAGGATTGGGGAGGAGGAGAAGCAGAAGTTGGTGAAGAGGGGGGTTACCGAAGAGGATCAGACTGGGATTCATCCGAGTCGGAGGGCGAGGGTTGCGTAGATGTATGATAATGAGTAGTTTGATTATGGGAAGGGGATTTTTTCACAGCGGTGTCATGAGCGGAGTATTTGCAGATTATTCGTCGTAGTTGTCAAATGTGAAAACCCGTGTCATGCCAGTGTCAGTATACAGATCTTCAAACGTTCTCTTGCATTTCATTCATAGTAAAAATATCCCAGCTATCTACGCAAATATGGTAATAATCTCATCTCCCTAATCACGCCCATGCAATCAATTATCACACTCCCCCATCCAGTCCACGTCCAACATCCACTCTAACGATTTCACACACAAAACATCCCTTTCTCTCTCTTGACAGACAACAAAAACTACCTGCATATGCCTGTCGCCCACAGAGTGAAAAACAAAAGTAAAAATCTACCATAGACAACGGCAAATCAGAGCCGCCCGCTCGCTCAACCACCCTGGTGATCGATCACACGCGCATCATCTCGATCAACGCACGTAAACACACTTCTTCAAACTGGATATCCGCGCCCAACGCACACCCTCTCTCTTTGTTTCGAACGAAAGAGAAACAGTTCCAGAGACGCATTATCAAAAAAACAAACACCCCGGTATCTGCACCGATTTTTTGCCGCATGAAGAGACGCGACACAATGCTAGAGAGAGAAAAATATAGAGAGAAAAGCTTAGGCTCGACAATGTTCTGTTTTCTGGGAGATTCGGTGGGGGGCTGAATCTCCAAGATGGTGATGACTGAAGGTTGAGAAGAATCGGCGTGGAAATGGGAATTGTCTTTTTGAGGTTCTTGGTGTGTTAAAAGCTTTTCACAGGATCAAACACTTCCTCGACTTCTTGCCCCTCTCCTGCGGACGCGGGCTGAGCACCGCACTGGTCTCTTGTTAGCACACAATCCGTCCATACTTTACACATGGCGGACAAAAGAAACATACCGAATAGCCTCATCAAACACGCTCTTCAAGTTCCGCTGCGTCAGCGCCGAGCACTCCAGGTACTTGTGCGCGCGGATATCCTTGGCGACCACGAGGGCCTGGTCATACGATACGGGCTCCATGCGCTTCTGTCTGAGGCTGTCGAGGGTGGCGGGGTCCTCGCGCAGATCCAGCTTCGTGCCTACGAGGATGATGGGGACGTTGGGGGCGTGGTGCTCTATCTCTGGGAACCACTATAAAGGGAGTGAGTGTTAGTGGGAGTTCTGGATAGGGAGGTAGGTATCTGGGGGGTGCGCACCTTGGCCTTCACATTGTCGAATGACGGCGGGCTGACGATGGAGAAGCAGATTAAGAAGACGTCGGTCTGGGGGTAGGAGAGCGGCCTCAGCCTGTCGTAATCCTCTTGTCCGGCGGTATCCCAGAGACCCAGGGAGATGGGCTTGCCATCTACCATAACACTCGCAGAGTAGTTATCAAATCTGGGAGAAGTGTCAGCAGCTGCGTGCGATTCGAGGAGACCGGCGGATCTGCACACGTACACTGTTGGGATGTACTCCCCGGGGAAAGCATTTGTCGTGTAGGAAATCAGGAGACATGTCTGCGGGTTGCGTTAGTCGACTTGGAGCGCCCCGTTGAGCTCGATCAGGGAGGAATTACCTTGCCGACTGCACCATCACCGGTCACGACGCACTGCGGGGAAGAAAGTCAGCCATGTTCATGCCGCCAGCAATCTGCTCGCCGCGGATATGGGGGATGGACTCGAACCTTGAGGGATTGGGTTCCGGGTGCCGCCATTTCTGATTATGATTATGGAGGTAGTTCGGGGAGGGAGTGGGCGAGGGATATCGTGACAGATGGAGGAGGGATGTGTGTTTTTTCTGGATAAAGGCGTGAAGCTAAAACTGGGACGAAGCGTCAGAGGCCTGCGGACAATGGTCGTTCCGATGCTCGTTCGGAACGTGGGAATGTCTGAGCGTACCTTGACGTGGGTTCTCCGGTGGTATCGACACGTCTTGTAGCCGTTTCAGGTTCTACTTTTTGTTACGGTGGGAGATCGGGAGTCTGTCGTATGCTGCTCGCAAATACGAAAGTGCCGGTGGTGCGAAGCTGGCGGAAACAACAAAGCGTCTGGAACTGGGTGTTCTAGATGCACTCGTGGGAGATCTGCAACAGGAGTTGAGGTTTCTGGTATGATGGGATCCGAGGGGTTGGCGAGAGTCCGGCGTTCAAGGTGTAACTCGGCCGAGGGACAGGAGCAAGATGTAGCCTCGTCTTTGTATGGGCGGGGAACTTTGTGTGTGGAAGGCTATTTCGAGTGGGCTGGAAATTTCGAATTGAGAGCTGTTAACGCAGAGGTGTGATTTGTCGAGGCCGGCGGTTGGGAACTTTCTGGCGATGGGATGTCTTGGGTTGGTGAAGATTGATTGGCGACGGCGAGATTCTCCCGAGGGCGGCCGGGACGATCTGATTTGCGGGATGGGGGATTCGAAGGAGCTTCTGGTTTGCCGCTGAAGGAGATCGATCAAGATCAAGGGTTGGTTGGATGGGAAGGGGGGGTATGTTCTGGAGTTTGTCGTCGTCGCTGGTGCCCACACTACTGGATGGAGGTGCTGTTGTCGATTCAATTCAATGTGGCTGGCTGGCTATCTGGGGGCGGTTCTCGGTGTTGAGTGAGTGACTTTGACCTGGACTTGTGGGAGTGTGTGCGTGTGGCTGGCATGAGGATGGTCCCCTCAGAGTCCCTCAGAGTCCCACAATCAAACCCCAAGGACGAAATGGAACCCCTGTCTGGGATGTGGTGATTGGCAAATAGGGCGATAGAGAGGGGTTTGAGCTGTGGGCGCGGCAGGCGCTATGGACGCTATGGACGCTATGGACGCTACGAACGCTATAATGAACGCTAGAGCATAGCACTATTCCGTATGAACGGGCTCAGGGTGGTGCTAGTCGTGCCCAGTGCCAGCGGTTCCAATGGATGGATGGGATGCTCGTCTGTGCACGGGAAAAACGGTCCCTGGATTATCCTAAATGGAAGCTCGTCAATGATAGAGTGGTCGTATGCGGAGCAAGAAGTAACGGTGAGTGAGTGATTGAGTGAGTGATTGAGTGAGTGATAGAAAGATGAGGCATATATGAGATGGGATGAATATAATGAGTAGGTCTAATCAGGGTTTGGTAGGTATGTATGACCGGACATCATGGTGCTGTATTCGCACTCAGACAAGCCATGCTGCTGTCAAACCAGCTTCCCCTTTTTCATCTCTCCTGGTGTGTCGCTCAAAGACAAAAGACGTTATTGCTGAACCTCAACATCCATACATCGTCGTACTCGAGTATACTCGTACGGAGTGAAGCACTCGTGGTTTGAATGGTGTTCCTGTTCTCCGTATGTACCATACCTTGCAACGGTTGTACACCAGAGTATAGTGCTACTCTATGTACGGCGTATTCACGGCGTACTTTCTGTTGGATATGGATATGGATAGTTCGTCACAATCAACCAGGGGTTCAACGGCGGCCGGGATGTGGAACGGATCGGAGATAATACCTTGGGAACGGATGGGAAGGGAGGGGAAGAGGAAGACCATCGTTTCCCCCTCATCCAGTGTCTTCGGCGTTGCTCCCGACTCTTTACTTACCTCAGGTAAGCCATCAGTGTCGCTTGGGCCACAGCATCATCGAGATATTACTCGATTGGGTCGATATGTGAGGTATGAAGGGGATATGTGAGGTATGCGAGGTACTGGTTGCAGCCCCGAGTAGCACAAGAGAGACTGTGCGGCGACGGCGGCAGCTCCCTTCGCCCCCCATCATCCCATCGTCCCATCGTCCCATCTTTATGGTTACTGGCGCGGTGGTCAGATGTGTATATATGCACGGTATATGGAGAAAGATATATATAGAAGAGTTTTATGATATATATACAGCACATACTGTAGCTGCCTGTGGGGGGCCAAATATACAATATGCAAATATGCAAATATATGGATACTGTACTGCACATACAACTACAACTGTGATGTGGACATCGCTGGCTGGAATGCACGTTTCTTTATATAGATGAATGAATGGAATGGAACAACACATTTTACATTTTACATTTTGCATACTGACATTTCACATACTGACGACTATGAAGCAAGGAGCTTCTTCTGCCTGTGGTTTACCTGCACGGCAAACAATGAAACCAGTGAATAGCACCAGAATCCAAATACAAGCTGGATCTGTATACTCTCCATCCCCCCTTTCTTTTCTTTTTGTCTCCATTCCAGTGATCCTTCGCTCGTCATAGCCTGTGCCTAGCATAAGAAACGGCGAACCACGAAGCCCGGGCCATACTAAATTCAGGGTCAGCCCATACCCATACCCATACCTGTACCGGCCCCCGGCCTAAAGAATGTTCCCCCATGTCTGCGCCACACTTCCATGTGGTACTTACGCACCACCTCAACCCACAGCTTCCTTCGTTGTCAGATTGAGATTGGGCTCTTCAATTTACTTTCTCCCTTCAGCTCCTCTCACCAATTCTAAACCTCAAGAGCACCCCATCAGACGGCGTGCTGCACCTATACCGCCACGTCCCCGACCACGGCCACTCGTTGACTCGCTGGAGGAGCAAGGCGCATAAGATAAACGGCAATCACGTCCTTGGTAATATCCCGACGTGTACCGCGTTACAAGTCTTGATACATTTTCGGGATCAGCCTTGATCCCTCCGAATCAACACCTCTTCTCAAGAAGCAAATCCTCTGTGCATGGGAATTCGAAAAAAACAAACAAAACAGAGACCTGGAATCACTTGAGCTTCGCGCTCAACCTCAGCCCTTTGCCCACCATGGAGAACCCACCCAGAGACACCGATCAGCAGTTCTCCGAGTCCCAGACCACGTCTTCGCAGCGCCCTGAAAGCAGCGGAAGGATGTCCTCCAGCACTGGCGCTCCCGCCGAGAATGCGACGGCGACGGTGCCCACCGGTAACGCGCCGGCATCTGCGGCACCAGCACCGACACCTGGCCCTTATACGGAGCAAGTGCAAACCGTGGTCAATTCAGAGGTGAGCAATATGCGCGCAAAGTGAGGAATGGGCATCACTGACTTGCTTTGATAGATTGGAGTTCAAACACTTCTCAACAGGCTCAAGCAGAGCGTTGCTTCAGCAAAGGTAAGGTTGCGCCGAATCAGGCACCAATTCAACGAAGCTAACTTGCTCTCTCTAGGAATTCGCCCTGTTCCTGCAAAAGAGGTCGAAGCTGGAAGAAGACCATTCGATTGGGCTACGAAAGATGTCCAAGATCACACATGACAACCTCCGACGCCCCGAGCACCGCCAAGGCTCCTTCATCGCCTCGTATGACGAGGTGACCCGGATACACGAGCGCATGGCGGATAACGGGGCGCAGTTCGCGCACTCACTCCACCAGATGCACGAGGATATGCTTGAGATGGCCGCCAACGTCGAGCGGGGCCGAAAGCACTGGAAGACCACGGGCCTGTCGGCGGAGCAGCGCCTGGTTGACGCCGAGGCGGCTATGAGGAAGTCGAAGGCCAAATATGATACCCTGGCGGAAGACTATGACCGTGCGCGAACTGGAGATCGTGCAGCTACCAAGAAATTCGGACTGAAGGGGCCCAAGTCTGCTGCTCAGCACGAGGAGGACCTGCTCCGCAAAGCTCAAGCTGCTGATGCGGATTATGCGTCCAAGGTCCAGACTGCCCAGTCTGTCCGCCAGGAGCACCTTACCAGGGGGAGACCGGAGGCTGTGAAAGGTCTCCTAGACCTGATTAATGAGTGTGACTCTGCGTTAGCATTGCAGATGCAGAAATTTGGTGAGCTCAATAATAACTTTTTATACGAGGATATACTGACATCAAGCAGCCGCATTTAACGAGAAACTCCTGCTCCACAACGGCATGAGCGTCAGCCCCCTGAAAGACCAAGCAGGCGAGGCTGGGAAATCTTCACGCAGTCTGCGCGAGGCTATCCTGGACATCAACAATGAGGGCGACCTAAACTACTTCATTGCAAGCTACGCCTCTGCAGTCCCCCCGAGACCAGCGGAAATTAAGTACGAGCGTCATCCGGTGAGTACATGCCCTCCCTTACCCCACACTGCCCGCCACCATACTGACATTCGTACCCAGGTTATGGCCCCCAGTGCTCCCTCAGCTGCCCCAACACAGAGACAATCCGAGATCCCCCAAGGCTTCAACACCTTCGCCTCCCGCCAAAACACCACCGGCCCCGCAGCCAGCACACCCACCCAACAATCCCCCATGGGCGCCGCCGGTCCAGGCTTCAACCAATCCGGCCCGCCACCACCCGCCGCCCAGCAGCCGCAGCCGCAGGCATACCAACAACAACAACAGCAACACGAGCGCAGCTTCAGCCAAGGGCGACCCCAGTCCCGCGAGCGCATGGGCAACGGCTCCCACGCCGCCGCCGCACCAGCGTACAGCAGCTCTGCCGGCCCGCCGCAGCTGCAGACCCTACCCTTCCAGACTGCAGCGGCGCCGCAGACGCATCCGCTGCAGCAGAACACGCCTACGCAGCACGCACCCCCGCCCCAACAGCAACACCAGCAGCAACATCACCAGCAACAGCAGCACCAGCAACAGCAGTACGGACAGCCGCAGCAGCAGCGCGGACCGGCAGCGATGGACCCGAGCCACCTCCCGCCGCTGAAGCCGGTGTTTGGGATGAATCTCGAGCAGCTGTTCCAGCGCGACGGATCGCCGATCCCGATGGTGGTGTATCAGTGTATACAGGCCGTTGACCTGTTTGGGCTGGAGGTGGAGGGGATCTATCGGGTGTCGGGGACGGCGGCGCATGTTAACAAGATTAAGGCGATTTTCAACAATGGTGAGCACTTTCTTCCCCCCACCCTAACGTCCTTTCCGACCAAAATCGGAAAACTAGAAGAAGACAAAAGCTAACCCACCCACTAGACTCCTCCAAAGTCGACTTCCGCAACCCCGAAGCCTTCTTCCACGACGTCAACTCCGTCGCGGGCCTGCTCAAGCAATTCTTCCGCGACCTCCCCGACCCCCTCCTCACCCACGCGCAATACGCGCCCTTCATCGCCGCCGCGCGCCTCGAGGACGACATCGTCCGCCGCGACTCGCTCCACGCCATCATCAACGCCCTTCCCGATCCCAACTACGCGACCCTGCGGGCTGTGACGCTGCACTTGCATAGAGTCACCGAGGCGGCGGGGGTGAATCGGATGACGCCGAGTAATTTGGCGATTGTGTGGGGGCCGACGCTTATGGGGATGGGAACCGGGGGGGGAGGGGCGATTCAGGATGCGGGGTGGCAGGTTAGGGTTGTGCAGACGATTTTGGAGAATTGTTATCAGATTTTTGATGAGGATTGAGAGACCGCAGACGAGGTGTGGGGGGAGATAGGGGGGAAAGGGGGAACAAAAGAGGGGAGGATGATGGTGGGATGATAATTTGGTGGTTTTATGGTTGTTACAAAGAGAGTGTGATCCGAGTCTTTGCTGCTTGCTTATTATTTTACCGGAGTCGGTTTCTTGTACGATAGGACGAACTTGTATGTCTAGTACGATTGATTTGTCTTCATCTATCGAACTATGTTTTTTCCAATTTACACACACACATGTGGCCTATCTACACATCTACATCATGCATGCCCCGTCACACCGTGATAAAATAAGTATCAAGCTCTCACTGTCCTGTTCTATACGCCCGCTGAAAGTGGCAAGTGGGTGGTTTAAAACTTGGCTCTGGTAGCCATCTGTAGGTATTCATTACTGCATCCGTCATTCTATTGTATCGTACGTATCATATCCATCATCACCGTCGCTATGCAAGCAAATCCCTAATCCCATCCCATCCATCCATACACACAGACAACACAGACACCTTCCCCAACAATAACACAATATAAAAAAACAGCCTCACTACTTAAAACACCCCCTCGCCCACCCCCTCACCTCCTAGCCTGAAACAAACTCAAACTCAACGCCGCATCATTCTCCCCCACCAACGGCGTCGGCTCACTCAAACACTCCCACCTCCTCACCACAAACCCCTCCACCTTCCCCCGCTGACTAATCATCAACCCCCCGTCCTCCCTCTCGAGTCCAAACACATACCCCACCCCCGGATCACCCATCACAACACCCCCCCCATGCTCCACCAAGAAGCGCCCGCACTGCGCCCTCGCGTCGTCCGGAAGCTCGTCCACAAGCAGGAGGGAGACATCCAGGACATGCTCAGCCAGCGCGTGCGTCCCAGCATGCGCATGCAGCGCTAACAGCACAGCCGATAACGCCAGTAACACGCGCGCGCGCACGTCCGTCGCGGGGCGCGAGGCGGAGGAGAGGGTCTCGGAGTGCGTGGTTATGTATTCGAGCATCAGTGGGAGCCACGTGGCGGTCGCCTCGTACGTAGCTTCCGTCGTGGACTGTGGCTGCGAGAGGGCCTGGGCGAGGGTATTGAGTTTCTCGGCTATATCGAGGGCGGTGGTGTGGGTGGTGTTTGGATTGCTGTGGGCTGTTGCGCTGATGACGAAGAGGAGGGATTTTGCGAGGGTGGGGTCGGAAGTGTCGGTGCTGGTGGTGTTGGTGGCGGTCGTTGGGGAGGGGGAGGGCGATGAAGAGGAGGGTTTGAAGGCGGGGATGGTGGAGAGGAGGGCGCGCTCGGCGCGGGCGCAGAGGTGGTGCGCGATTTGGGGGTCGAGGGTGGGGATTATCTTCGTCCAGGTCGGGTTTCCGTTTGCGAGGGCGGCGTCGACTGCTCGCTCGAAGGCTTCGAGGCGGGATGTATCTGCTGCGGCTTCACTTGAGCCGGGCGTCTCAGATGCGGATAGAGAGCGCAGTGCGAGTTGGCAGAATGGTAGGGTGAGGTCTGATGCCACGCTGAAGATGACCTCTATGCGTTTTGCTACGACTAAATCTTCGGGCCCTGTGGTGGTCGTTTTGAGGTCTAAAAGGCCGCGGAGGATGGCCCGGAGACAGGTGATGATGTGGAGGTCTTGCGACTTTGCTAGCGGTGTGACGAATTCGTACAGGACGCAGTCAAACTCGGTGAGAACGAGCCGCTGCAGGAACCTGCGGAATGCATCTCCCTGGCATAATAGGTTTATTGTAACATCGTTGTTGTCGACTGATGGTTCGGAAATCTCTATAGCGGTGCGGCCGATCTTCAGGATGGCCAAGTGGTCCTTGAACTGGGCTTGGGTCCGTTTGATATTCAACGTATAGGCGTCCTCGACAGACATGATGTCGCCATCGGGATAAGTATTTAGGACCAAAGAAAGGCTTTCAAAGGCAATGCGACTCGCCGTGGGCTTGTCGCCATTATCCTGCGTCTTTTGTACACTCGAGACAGACGCCTTCAAAACGTCTTTGAAAGAGAGGCAACCTGCACTAATCAACGGACCAAGCACATAGCCCAGGTCGGGCCTGTTGCTTTTAAGGATCGTCTGCTCGACCCAAGGTGTAAGTAGGTTGTCGAACTGCTTCGTATCGAAGGTTCGAAGGCGCTCGAGAATTGGACCATGTCTCTGTAGTCCTAAATCTGGTTTCGCCCAGGATGCTTCCATCTGACCAATGAGAACTTGAAAGAGTCGTTTCAAAGTAGGAGCATCCATTGAAGTGCCGCTCGATAACAGCTTATCAACCTCATCGGAAATATCGCCATCAGATTTTTGTAATGCTTCGGCTACATGATCCGAAACAGGAGAGCAAGCATCAACAGCGGACCTGCGAACGCTACGAGCCACGTCTCGTGATAATTGCACGTGTACGTTCTGGGCATCCGGGATGGTAGCGGACAGCGCACACAGAGAGTGAAGCAGAACGACAGATTCGAGACCTTGGATCGACCCCAGGCTGCACTGGCGCGAAACAAGAGTATCGAAGAGGTCACCGAGTGCGCCGATCGCAGAGAAAGTGAGTCGGTGCATGTTGAGCGTGTCTGCGATGGAGGCTAAAATCTGGGTGCTGCTGGAGGTCGAGACGAGCTTGAGAATATCGGCTAGCATCGAAAGATCCTCGGTGGCTTCTAGAATGGCGCGGGTGAAGTTGAAATCCGCAACGGTGACTGTTGTCGCAGTCTCATATTCTGGATCTGTTTTCCATTCTCCAACCTCTGAGGGTGATGCCTTAGACATCCGGAGATTGATTTGCCTTCGGAGTTGCAGTCCAAGTTCTGCCTTGACAGTGCGGCTCAGGTGTGCAATGTTCTGAACAACATCCGCTGTCGTTGGAGTCGCTTCTCCCGAAGGCGCCTTGCCATATAGGTTTGGGCTGCAACGCTCAAATGCAAGAGACATATTGTCAATAGTCTCAGTTTCGTGGTCGACAGAAAATGAAGCACGATTAAGTAACGTCTTGCGAATCCTGAGTAAGCTTTCGGGAAGGTCGTGTACGGGTAACTCTGCAAGTAATCTCGTGACGCAAGGCCCGTCTGCGGCCACATCCTGGGATCCATGGAGTCCACCTCGAGCAATTACCCACTGAATATACTTCGAGACGGAGAAGTGCCCAGACCTTGCCAGCTCGGAGACTAAATGGTATACTGCATCCGTGGATACACCAGACCCATTGCTTCTAAAGGTCAAGTAATTCAAGACCGATTCGTCCACATCAACCCCGTGTCGGCTCCACGTCCTCATAAGACGGGCGGCAACAAATGTCTTCATAAGACTTGGGCGAGCACAAGATGTGGCCCAATCGAAGAGAGTCTGCACTAATAGTGCTCGATCTCTCATCGCTTTCCAGCATTCTCTTGACAGGTCCGGGGAGTATTGAACCGACAAGGAGGCGTCGAGAAGGTCGATAACTCGGCGCCGTGAATTCTGGGTTTCGTCGCCACTGGAAGATCGAGACTTGAGACGAGCATTGCGACGGCAAATTGTGTCGAAAATTTGGGTGTCATCTGGTCCACCAGTCGTATTACATGCCAATAATGTATCGCTGTACTTTGGCCAGTTCGTCAAGGCAATAAAACTTTCGGGATTTGTTCTGACAGTCGCGGTGAGGATGTTTCCCACTCGCTCTATCAGGGGGAGTAACAAGTCCCGATCGGGACTCTCATGCGCCTGCAATTTTGTCAGTAGGCAAACATAAATAACACGGGATATACGTACATCTTGGAGATTGGAGCATAGCGCTGCGACAAGACGCCGGCCAGATTTCCGATATCGCAGTATATCGGTCCAATACACTTCGGCTATTAATAACCAGATTGGTAGCCTCGTTAACGGAGTGCTCTCCAACGACGACAAGAGCCAATCCAGATAGTGTTCAGTATCCAGTAGTTGTTCCGAATACAGATGTGCAGAGAGTCGAATACTACCGATGGTTAGTTTGGGCTTGGAATAAGAGCGTGCAGACTTACGAATATAGGACTTTCGACTTCCAGTCCTTGTCCCCACCAGCAGTAACAACACCATCGACAAACTGCTCTACACATACAGTCCAATCCCTAATCCACTTTGACTCTCCGCCCATTGCGAGAGCCCCTGGGACTCCCTTCCTCTTCGAGGCTCTGATTTCGTTTGCCCCCACACATTTAGCAAGCCACACCGCCCTTTCAGTCGGAACATTTTTCCTCGTGCATTGCTCCAAAAGCACCTTATTCTTGATGCCGTGCGGTATAGTCCTGCTGAGGCGTCGTAGCGGTATCAATGGATTTGCTAGATCTCGTAGCCAGGTCTCTCTCTTTGTATCTGTCAAGGTGACCCGAGGAGGTGGCTTGAACGATGGCGCAGCCGTAATTTGGGAGTGCTGCCTCCTCTGCCCCAAAACATGCGCGAATAGAGACCCAAGTGTTTGTAGGCCATTCTTCTGTCGTAGCGAGGGGTATAATTGTTGTTTGGCAGAGGCAGCTTCGTTCTGGCCGGTTATGGGCTTATCGAAATGGCCTTGTCGAATTACGCTATCGTTGAAGCGGTCCTCATCGTGGGTGCCTGTCCAGGGGAAGTAGTCCAAATGTCCTATCTATGTTAGTAGAGTTCATCTCAAACAGGGCTGAATACATACCATTTGAAGGGTAACTGGGCGCGTCTGCCGGCGCCTCCAACACATATGGCTTCGGACGGGTCTCCTTCTTCGGCGAGTTCCCTCCATCATGTGCCTTCTTTCGTACATGAGATACACCGCTCCTCCCTGGCCTCGCCGGCATTGGCAGCGGTAAATTCGCCGTACTCTTCTGCGGCGACCCAACCGACTTCGGCGCATCAGCCTGAGCCTCATGACGCCTGAACGGGAACCTCGGCTTCCCCCTCTGCGAGAGAGGCATAATAACCGCGCCCGGCGTCCCAGCCGGCGACGACGGTGACCCCAAGCTACCTATATTCTGTTTCTGCGCCGTCAGTCCCTCGACCCTCACCATCGAGCCCCCCGGCTTCGACGGCTCCAGTCGCGGGGACGCCATCTGGGCGCCGACGCCATCGGCCATCGCTTCCGCCGCCGCGCTGCTGTCGCTCGCCCTCCCCGGCGACGGCTGCTGCTGCTGGGTCTGCTGGAGATGGCTCCGCTGCTGCGCCTGCCTCTGCAACATGCCCGTGCCGCTCAGCGAGCGCTGGGGCGGGCGCGGGCCGGGCTGCGGTGGTCGGGTGCTCATCGCGGAGGCTGTGCGGGATGCGCCATGCCTGTGATTGATGCGGTTTTTGGGATCACATAAATGGGCGGGAGCGTATTGTTGAGTGTGTAAAGTGCTGAGGGCGTTGTGGGCGTTGGCGGTGGTGGAATGGGGGGGGAGAGATGAGCTCAGGTTTGGCTCTTGGAGAGATGATGATTCCCGAAGATGGCGGCCACGACAATAGCGTAAGGCGCAAGGGCCCCGGAAGTGTGGGGGGTTTTTACGGCTCTAGAGCGATCCCCCGAGGCTTAGATTAGTGTCTGATTGGGGAGATTTCGATGACGGGGAAGGTTTGTTAAAAATCGGTGAGGCGGTTGTTGAAGGGGTTCGGGGCAATTAGAGTGGGTGTTATGTTATATGATGTGATGGTTTGGTTTGATATATTGGGCTGGGTAACAGAGTATTTGGAGAGATTCCTATTCGTAAGTTTGATGGGAGTTCAAGAGGACGACGATTGGGCGGGAATAAGTTGAACGGGGGGGTGGAGGGTGGTGGGTGGATGGGGCCGACGGTGCGTGGATGGATGGGATGGGATGCTGGGGAATGGACGCTAGGAGTGGGTGCACAGCCGTAGTTGCCGTTTGGGGGTTAATGGGGGCTAAGGTTGGTTGATGTTGGTAGTTTTATTATGGGATTTTATTTATTACTATAAGGGGTAGTATTTTAGTATTTTGGGATTTTAGTATTTTAGTATTTTTAGTTATTTCGGTAACCGTCAACGTACAGATAGTGCAGTGCAGTAGGGATGGTACTTTTAGTTATCTACGAAAGTGGGCACAATAGAAGTACTCTCCCACAGTACCAATTACAGTACTACTACTACTCCTACTACTACTCCTACTACTGTAGGGGAAGAGGCGTGGATGGAAGGTACAGGTGGGTGCAGGTGGATTGCAGATAGGTGTGCAGATGGGTGGGACGACACAGGGTGAACCACGCAGGATCCATTGCATGCACTCACTCACTGTCACTCAATCGCGCCGTTTGATGACATATTTAACAGTAAGGGAAGGGAATAAAGGGGATATATAGAGATATATATATTATATATTATATATTATATATTACAGTATACTATCCTCACAATCCTGCTATCGCGTGCACACCATCCCCTCCCTCCCCTGCCTCCCCTCCACTACCAATATATTGATTTTCCCATGTATATATATGTATCAGACATTTGAGGACATGAGGCACGGGCACCTGGCACAACGGAACCATCCCCCTCTTAGTGTAGTAATCTAGTACTTTCTCTTTTCGGACTATTCCAACAACTTATAACGTGCATCGGGAGAAGCGGGTAAGACCGAGATTTCGCCCTTCCAACTTGGTCTGGTGTGTGTCTTGGGAGTTTGGGGGGTGGGATCATCGCTTGAGATTGCACACTACGGAGTACATACTATGGTACACACGCACACTGTTTCCCTCATAAACTGGGGGTGCGGGTAGATAGATAGATAGGCGGCGGTCGCTGTTTCGGACAGTTTATGTAGGTCCAAACCACGTAACCACATAACCACATACTATAAAATTGAATATATGAGTCCCAACACCACTATAAACTTTCTAGACTATATATGCTTGTTCCCGCTCTTGCCTCTATTGTTGAACTTATTTAAATAATACTGATACAGATACACCACAGCATGCAAAGCACAGTACACGTACACAGTTAGTCCCAAGTGTAAATATAGCCTAATCGTCACCTTATCAGTAGCTGACGTGATCTCCCTCCCCTTCCCACCCAAACACCCGCCCTAATCCCAAACAAGCCTAACCCTCCTCTCCAAATCTGGGGATGGATCAATCGGAACTACACACCTCCGCCGCCGGGGTAGGTAAAGAGAGACACCACGACTCCAGCAAACGACAATTTGACACAATTCCCACCGCTCTTACCCCTCCAACACATAATAAAAAAAGATGTCGGCCAAGAAGGACATGCGCAGGGAGGACCTGAGTGAGCACCCCCTTCCTTCCTTCATTCCCCACACCAGGCCGTTGCGCCGCGACTAACGAGACCGACAGTCATCCCCTACCAGCAGCCAGCTCCCAAGGAGGGCGGATTGGGAGATATCGGGAGCACGCTGAGCAGCACCGTGCCGATGGCTGCCATGTTCACCAGGAACAAGTATATTGGATGGTATGGACCCCCCCCGAAGGATGCGAGACAGCTATTAACCATTGGACAAATAGGGCCTCGGTCGTGATCGCCGTCCAGAACTGGCTCTCAGAGAGCCCAGACAGCAAGGCCGCCGCGTCGCAGCCGGCGTATATGGGTGTTGGGATGTCCTGTGAGTTTTTGCTGCCTCGAGACCACCTCACTGTGTTGTATAGATAGCTGACCGTGTGGATTTTACAATATAGTCTTGTCGCTCATCGTTGTACGTGTTACCCAATCCACTCCATCCCATTTCCAGTCGCTCTGAAGCATCCCTGACAAAATAAACTACAGACTTACCTCCCGATGTTCCTCCCTCCCCCACCGGTTCCGGGGTCCGCAGCACCCGCTACATCGTCGTAGACCGGGCGGCGGAAACGATACGAAACTTGAACGGCGGGGCTGACGAGTTTAATCATGTACTTTACTGCATATATATTTTAATCCATCCCTTTTTGGAGCATTAAAATGGCGGGGTCTACCAATACAATACAATTACAATTACTGCGGCCAACTATTGGGGCGGGTGTGTCTGTGATACCGCCACGGAGGTGGTTTGGGTTGTTTTGTCTTTTTTGGGCGCTGCTGCTGTGGATGGAGCGGGACGGAACTTTGTACGACAGGAGAGAAACATGGCGGGTTGTTGGGCGGGAGGCTTGGGTTGGGGTCGGTGGAGGGGCATTAAAAGTTAGCTTTGGGAGAATATTATGGGCATTACTTTGGTTGAGACTTATCGCCCCCTTATGTTGCTGTTTGTGGGGATATACCAGAGCAGAGCGAGCTTAACGCCGGTGATAAGGGAGGGGTGGCTACATTTAGTTCACAATGCTGCTGCTTGAGGAGATATAGCAGAGCCAACTTCACGTCGGTGACAACTCAAACCATTCACTTCCCGGGTACATTACTTTAGTTCACACTTATCGCCCCTTATGCTCATGTTTGCGGGCAATATTCGACTTCACGCCCGTGACAAGGCGGTCATCGCAAACCATTCACTTTCCCCAGTACATTACTAGAGCTCACACTTATCGCCCCTTATGCTCATGTTTGCGGGCAGTATTCGACTTCACGCCGGTGATAACGCAGTCGCCTCAAACCATTCACTTCCGCGCGTGACTCTTCCCTGTGCTTGACTCTCACTGGTTCCTATGAACATATCAAGGGCCCTCAATCGCCTCATAAAAACTGCCCTTCCCAACTCTCACAGCCTAGCAGACAGAGCCTTCGAACTATAAAGCTTGTATTCACAACAAGTGCAGCCTCACAGCCTCACAGCCTCACAGCGACATATCCCATGTACCTACTCCTACTAGTACTGCGCATCCGTGGCGAAACCTGTCATCGGGTCAGGTCCTTGTGGCAATCTTGTGGCAATCCGATAATCGTCTCCCATGAGTGGTTCCACCCAGTTCCACCCGGTCCATTACTAAGCATCACACATGACTACATGTCACAGTCGTATCATTTCCCCAAATCCCCCCTCCAAAACGATGATTGAGGCTTTATAGGCTTGTAGCGATTTCGGAAAGATAGCTTGCGATAAGGCGCAATTCTAGCTGTATGGGTGTATATTGTGCAAGGGTGGCAGAGTGGACTAGATTCCCGCCGAGTTATCCTAGACATGCTTGACGTTGCTTATTGTTTCTTCCTGTCGCTTTTTCGTTGCTTTTTGTTTGCTTGTTGGGCTTACAATATGTACGTACAGATCACACACATATGCTGTGGTACATACTACATACGCAACTTTCGCTGTTTGGCTCGTTGGTTCCGTTGGTTGTTAAACCTGTAAACCCGAATCATTCAGCTCTCACGTGACCAAAGCGACTCATACCGAAACGAGTAGTCGCTAGCCCCAACAGGGTTTAGTGGGGGCTTTCTACTGAGGCACCGGTTCTTGCACAAAGCCCCGCGCCTCCTCCATCTTCCTTCAACCTGTATTACTCTTCCCTTCTTCCTCTTACAACAAACCCCCCAACGATCGGTCCAAACGCATTCACAACTCACATTCACATATCAACAACTCTACTCTCCTCTACTTAAACAGTCTACAAACTCTACATCTTTCTACAAAGAAAAAAGTCTGTGCAAACACTCGACAGCAAAACCACACACTTGACAACCCCACCAAACAAGACACCAACCCAAGGCTACCCAGGAACACTCGAGTTTATGTCAATCGAAAATCTCAAGACCTTTGGTGAGTACCCCTCGCATCGCAGTGTGCTTTCTATATCATGACCTGGCTTCGAGTTGTTTTATCCAGAAACCGCCACACTGGTCGTGCAGATATATGTCTCGAAAATGGAATAGGGCTAACACATCATGCAGACCCCTTCGCCGAGGCAGACGAAGACACAGGAGAGACCAAACAGTCGCAGAATTACATTCATATTCGTATTCAGCGTACGTCCTAACCTTCCTTCCTTTGGGGCGTGTTGTCAGAAACGCCACCGGCGTCGCACAAGCCAAGACCTCCCCCACTTTCGCATCATTGGGGACGATATGCTGACATTTGCCACAGAGCGCAATGGTCGTAAAACTCTGACTACAGTTCAGGGACTGCCCAAGAAGTTTGACCAGAAGAAGATCCTCAAGGTCATCAAGAAGAAGTTCGGTGAGTTTACTCGACGTTTTACCCCGCCGTGGCGTGATTTGGCGGCTAACGATATCACCAGCTTGCAATGGCACCATTGTCACGGACAACGAGATGGGAGAGGTGATCCAGCTCCAGGGAGACCAGCGCAAGGATGTGCAGGAATTCCTCACCGACAAGAAGGAAGGGCTGGAGCTTGATGTCAAGACCATCAAGGTAAGCTAACTAACCCCCCCACATTCGCCACCCAAATACTAACACAACATGAAAAGGTCCACGGTTTCTAAGCCCATATATCCCAACCCCTCTCTGTCCCATCATCGTTGCGAAGATCGCCGACGGAAGTCACCGCTAGCCATATCCCCCATGGTGACTTCTCGCCTGCCTCCTCACCCGGAGGCTTGATCCGTCGCGTTTTTTAACGGTTTTGGGGGCGATTGGGAGGCGTTGGATGATACCCGGTATTCCTTTTGAAAGGGAATACCAAGATGGCATAACTTGTTACTGGCTTGGCTTCGGGATAAGCGAATTAGTTTTGATTGTTTCGATGAACTTTATACTTCTTTTGCTTTTTGGCTTCCTTTTTTGCTTCGGCGAAAGGTGGCTTGCCCCATCGAGAGAGAGACCATTCAGCGGACCATTTGCGGGGGGTTTTGGCTGCGCCCTCACTTGATGACTTGACGAGAATCCTGGGGATGGTTTGGCAATTATACAATATGGTTTCACTATTTTGATGGTTTCTGACGACGATGAACTGAACGTGACTGTGGCGTGACTATGACTGAATGCTTTATTATTCGTACCTCTGCCTCAGACTTCCCATGGCTTTGAACCTGACTGTGGCTGGACTGACTAAATTCTCTATTACTATTCATAGTCCTTCCTCAAAACTTCTCGATGTCCCACTGATCGATACTGTGAATGCTCTCTTATTATTCTTCACCCTTCTCCTCAAAACTTTCCAATGTCCCCTAACGAGACTGTGAATGATCTATTATTACTCAAAACTGCCCACTCTCCAAGAGCCCAATCATTATTGCCCCCAGAATATAAAAAGTTCGCTAATCGTCCCAAATTCGCACTCCCAAAACCCATCCGTCTGTGTCTAATCCCACACATAGCCGATACAGTGCTATATACACCCTTTCTCCCCTCCACCTTCCCCCCTCTCACCCAGCCTATAACTCCCTCCCCACAGGCCCCAACCCCGTCCTCCTCACAACCTTCTTCCCCACCTCCCACGCCCTCCCCAGTAACTGGAAGATCGGGGGGACGGGCATGGTGTTCACGCGCGACAAATGGAGCTGGATCAGGAGCGCGGCCATGCTGGTGAAGGAGGCGAGGGAGAAGATGGAGATTGTCTCGCGGGTTTCGCGGCGGATGTTGATGTGGCGTTGGGTGGTGTGGTAGGCTAGTGTTAGGGTCTGGGGGGGGGTGTTAGTTGGGGTTTGTAATTGTGAGGCTTGGGGGCCAGGGGAGTGGGGAGAAGAGGGGGGGAGGGGAGAGGGAGGAGAGGCGTACACTAGCAATGCTTATCCAAGCCGGCAACAACTGCCTCGGATCCTCACTCCCACCCGACAGGTACAGGACCCAAGACGTGATATAAGCGTTTATAGAGTTTATCGTGAGCAAGCGGACGAGGGTTGCTTGGGGTGTGTAGTGGACGAGCCTGGTGGGGGTAACGGTTAGCTATGCACGACAAGGGGGAGAGGATGAGGGGGGGGGGACGAACCAGCGCGACATGAGGCAGTCGGTGAAGAAGAACGATAGATACGCTGATGCGCCGCACTAGAATCCCAAACTGTCAGCTTTCCTGCGCATCTCACAAACGGTGCGCCACGGCCGTTGGGAGTGCATATGCAACCCTTCCCATCCAACGCCTTTCCCACCTCTCCTTGCATCGCATCACACCACACATCATCTCGGGGGCAGAATCAAAACTCACCCAAAGCAACGCCAAAAACACCTCCGTAACCCTAAACCGCCTCTCCACGCTCCACTCCCCCCCCTCACCCTCCAACATCACCTCCCCCACAAACGTCAACAGACATCTCAGCCCCCACCACGCCGCAGGCAGCGTGCTGAGCCCGCGACACACGAGCAGAGGGATGTGCCAGTGCGTGTTGACGCCCAGGAGGACGGCGACGGAGGGGTGGAGGACGGAGCGCCGGCGGTGGGGGGGGGGGAGTGTGGTGGGGGCGGTTGGTTTTTGTTTCGCTGGGGGTGGTGGTTGGAGAGGTGTGTTGGCGGTGGAGGGGGGGAGGGAGGCGGCGTGGGTCGAGTAGGGGGGGGAGGCGGTGGTGGTGGTGGTGGGCGCTTGGGAGGGGGAGGGGCGCGAGGGAGGCATGCGATGGGGTGCCAGAGGGTTGGGGATTACGGCATGTGCTGCCGCATTGCAGGTTTGGGTTGTCTTGGGGGGGTGGTGGTGGGTGTGTTTCCAAGGTGCTGGTGGTTGATGTTTTGTGTTCCAGTGTCGGTCTGTTCTATACCATTAACACAGTGATTTCTTGGGGGTTCAGAATCGTAAAACGCGTTGCGTGAATTTCACAAAAGTCAGTTAAACCATAGGATCGTGGTCATGTGTGTCAGTTGCATTTTCGCCTGAGCATGGGGAATTGAGAGTTAGTTAATAGAGGATCGCACAACGCGCCAGTTCGCACTGCGCGGCAGCCAGTCATGTCGTAGCGCGCCAGGAGGGTACCATGTCATATCACCCCTCTAAGCGCTGGCGATTGAACCCCTGTCAACTCATCAGGAGAGGGTCGATGAACCGTTACAGTAACTTTCAGTTGGCATCGGCGTTTAAACCTAGACATGAAGCCGGTAGAGTTGGTATATTAGCTATACTTCTTTGAAAACCCGGGTTTGGTGGCTATGGCCCTTCATTCGTCTAGGTCTCTGTCTTATTCGGTGAGGTTCCTAAGCCGGGTTGCTGAACCCCGTGTAACCAGCCCCTCGGTATCCCTTTGCTTTCACAGGCTTTTAATTGGCAACCACCCAACTGAACTGAACTGTGACTACTATGGATAGGTACATAAGCGAGTTAGTGTGCGGCTGTTAGGCCTTCTATTAACTAACCCAACTCCCACAACTACTACACTACGCCCCCTCTCCGTCTCGAGCCAGCCTTGTCCCCGCCATACATTCGAATTCAGCGTCGCCTGTACAACTATATTCTGCTTGATTTTACCTGCCTTTGCTTTCAGCGACATTATATGATTGATATAGAATATACGAAACCGCTGGCGGGTGTACTGCTATCCTTCTGTATCCATCTGGAGTTGAACCATTTTCTGGTGTAAACAAGCCAACGAAGATGCGCATCGCTTGCCTGCAGTTTGCGCCTCAGCTTGGAGATGTCGACCAAAACCTCAATCGAGCAGATGCTGTCTTAAGCAAGGCGAACCCAAAGAATATCGACCTACTTGTGTTACCAGAGCTAGCGTTCTCCGGTAAGTCAATACTTTCTTTCATTTTTCGGCCTTGCAGAATTGAACCCATTTGATTATATACTGACTACTTATAGGTTATAACTTCAAGTCATTAAAGGATATAGCTCCCTTTCTTGAACCGACAGCAGCGGGCATTAGTTCCTTATGGGCAAGAACAACAGCCTTGAAATACGACTGCGTGGTGACTGTTGGATACCCAGAGAAGGTGGACATAACTCCAAAATGGCCAGCGTAAGTTGATCTGCTATTCGAGAGCCGTTCTGCTATTTAAGAGCTATTCCACTATTCGAGGACTGTTCTGCTATTCGAGAGCTATTCTACTATTTAAAGGCTGTTCTGCTACTCGAGAGCGACAGCGACAAGTTAACTAACTACCACTTAGTTCTCCAGAATATTATAGCTCAGCAATTACAGTAAACAAGGAAGGGGAAACAATCGCAAACTATAGGAAGTCATTCCTTTATTATACAGATGAAACTTGGGCGTTAGAAGGACCAGATGGCTTTTACGATGGCGTCGTTGAAGGGCTTGGGAACGTCGCTATGGGGATATGTAAGTGGCCAACCAAATCATTTGAACGTGAGTTCTAAGAAACTATTTATGAATATACGTCCTGACTATGTTTTAATTAGGCATGGATTTAAAGTAAGTTGAGAAGTTAAGATGTGACGATTCCTCTAACACATCTACAGCCCTTACAAGTTTGAAGCACCATGGAGCGCTTGGGAATTTGCGTATCACATTTTACACCGACAAGCTAACATTGCTATTATCGCCATGGCCTGGGTGACACGAGAGGATGCTAGATCATACAGCAGAACCCCGAAAGAACCGGATATGGAAACCCTTGCCTACTGGGTGGCGAGACTAGAGCCATTAATCCGATGCGAGGATGATGGCGAGATTATTATAGTGCTAGCGAATCGCACTGGTGTTGAAGGCGATGCTGTATACTCTGGTACTAGCGCTGTTCTTGGAATCCAAAGCGGCGAGGTAAAACTATATGGTGTTCTTGGCCGTGGAGAGCGTGAGCTTCTTGTGGTCGATACTTCTAAGAGGCCACAAGCAAAGCTTGTGAGCGACCCCTCTATACCAGCACGCACCAGGGGCCCAGGTGGGATGCTGGGTGGAAGTACCAGTATACTGGGTGAACAACAGAACGAGTCCTGCGACTCACGTAAGTCCAAAAACATTCAGAGCTCCTTTGCTCCACTGATAGAGCCTGAGGATATCCAGCCCAGCATTGACGAGATTCTCGCGGGTGGTATTTCGATGTCACCAGTCGAACCCCTCTCCGCACACGTTTTCTTCGGCTCCAACCCAATGAAACCAGAAGACAGACACCCACTGAAATCGGCAACAACAGCAAATGTATCAGACGAGCCACAGTCCCTGAAGTCGAGTAAGGATGAGACCTACCAGGCACTCAAATCCGCTGTGAACGGCATAAACCGTAAAGATAACTCAACTCCGTCTCCTGAGGCAGGTGGCTTTGAACGCCCATCAAGCCCGAAATCACGCAATGCGAGTAGAACACGCCAGGCAGTGCATCAAGAGCAAGCGCTATACACACATGATCTTGCTGGTGTGGAACTACAAACGAAACGTGCGACCAGCAGGAACGGGATGGGAGGCGCCGAGACAGTTAGAGGGCCTGTCCCCGGGCAGACACTCAAGACTTCGAGTCACGCTATGGATATAATTCCAGGTGGTGACTATGATGGCACGGAAAGTTTGATGCCCCTCGTTGAATCCGAGATGGCCCTACGGCCGAAGAGTACTGGGTGGTGATGTTGGTTATTTGAGACAGGGCGGAGCGCGATTTGCATCTGATGCTAGCTTTTATATGACGATTCCCCAGTTATGAGTTTGGAGCATGGAGCGTTCGTTTTGGTATGCTAGATGGCACAATGCGGCAAGGATATATAGGGATCTCAAACATCGAGATGAGATGGTATTGGATCTCACGGAGTCTGGGCAAGAGAAGGGGAATTTATAAAGGAAGATACTCTCGTTGGTGATCTTTAAAAAGATTTGCACCACATGCATTGTTATGTGATGGACCGTGATCGGGGCCCCTGGAGAGTATCTTCTAGCCGTCCAGGAATCAATGCATCACGTTCACTCTATCATGTTTTAACTTTTTTATTGAACATTTTCACATATACATGTCACGTAGCATAGTTCGGTGTCTCAAGTAACCGGGCTCTTATTCCTTTATGGTATGGCTCAGTCATTTCGTCCCATGCAATGCAAATGACCCCAGACCTACCACAGACCCCAAGCAAAACCCAAGTATAACCGAGTCGACGACGCGATGCAACTAAATAAACGTCTCGTAGGCCCTGGAAGAAGTCAGATATTTGAAGAACAAACGAACACCAAAATAGGTTGGCATACACTGGGACGACCGTCTCTGGGATGTTGTCCTTGCATGAAATCGTCCTTGCCTCACGGGGCATCGCTGGCTGCCTCTTCAAGTGAACGTGGGTGCCGTCGGCCTTTGACTTCTTCTTGAGCTCGGCGTTGGCCTTGACGCGGCGGACGAACTCTTCTCTCGAGCGGGAAAGAGACACATGCTCGATGCGCAGGTTAACGCGCTTCTCGATATAACGGTGCTTGACCTTCTTGTAGATGATAACTCCGACGGCGCTCTTGGTAACGTTGTACACAACACCGGTCTTTCCGTGGTAAACCTTGTGTGGCATACTATATGTGAGTTAGAAACATATTCTCGCCCTCTACGGCGCCTCCGACCCATAGTGTTCCCCCGGATGCCAATGCCACTCACCCCTTTTGAACAGCACCGTTGGCCTTGATATCCACGATGTCTCCGACTTTGTACTGTCTCAAGTATGTGGACAGCTTGATCATTCCCTGGCCAGAATATTAGTATCCCATCGCGATAGATCTCTCGAGCTGTTGAATCGCACCTTCTTCTTGAAGTCACGGCTGAACGCATAGCGCGTGCCAGCTCTAAGACCAGCTGGATGACCCATTTTGACGGCGTTACTGAAGGGGTTGTCGTGGGTTTGGTCGGAATTGTCGCTGTCGCTGGAACCGTTGGTGATGCTGTTTCTCGAATTCACAAGACTCTTTGGGTGGGCGAAAACCCTGGGTCTTAACCCGAACCGGTTAGGGCCACTAAAATCGCACACTCAATTAAGCGAGGATCCACCAATTTCTACCGACGTTCAACAATCCCAGAGCGAACGTGAATTGAGAGTGTCAACCAACTTTTCTTCGACAAACAGCAAAAATGGCGCCGTAAGTTCTCTTGCTTGCCTCAATCATTTCCGGAATGCCATCAAGATCTAAAGCTGACATGAAATAATAGACGCTCGTACTCGAAGACCTACAAGGTCCCAAGGCGTCCTTTCGAGTCTGCTCGTCTGTATGTACACTCCGGCCACTGAACACGAGCGTGCTCTGTTCATGTCGTTTGTCAATCGACTGACCCCGTTTCAGTGACTCCGAATTGAAGACCGTTGGAGAGTATGGTCTGCGCAACAAGCGCGAGGTGTGGCGCGTGCTGCTCACCCTCTCGAAGATCCGTCGTGCTGCCCGGTACGTGATCATTACCACAATAATTATACTGGAAGCTAATTCATGGCGACAGTCAACTTTTGACCTTGGACGAGAAGGACCCTAAGCGCCTTTTCGAGGGTAACGCTCTCATCCGCCGTCTCGTTCGCGTCGGTGTCCTCGACGAGTCCCGCATGAAGCTCGATTACGTTTTGGCCCTCAAGGTCGAGGATTTCCTGGAGCGCCGTCTTCAGACTTGCGTCTACAAGCTTGGTCTTGCCAAGTCCATTCACCACGCTCGTGTTCTCATCCGCCAAAGACACATCCGTGTCGGCAAGCAGATCGTCAATGTTCCATCTTTCGTTGTCCGCCTCGACTCCCAGAAGCACATCGACTTCGCTCTGAACTCGCCATTCGGCGGTGGCCGCCCAGGCCGTGTCCGTCGCAAGAAGGCGAAGGCTGCGGAGGAGAAGAACGGTGGTGATGATGCTGAGGAGGATGAAGAGTAAATTACTACTCATGCTATATGTGGGGTTTAGCCATTGCGGGGAACTCTAGGCACATCTCATCTGGAATCGACTGTAATATCAGTTCGAGGAGTTAGCAAAATATCCAACGAAGGCTTCATTAAATCTCACGTCGTCCATGGTCGACTGAATTAACTTCTGACCGTTCATATTTGAAGTGATTTTCCATCCAGCGCCAGTAGTTCGCCAGGCAGTCTAGATCAAAAGGGGTGGCCATGTTAATTTACGACTGGATTGTCACGTAAACGTAAACTTTTAGATTCGTTAGCGCCCCTCTATAGCCTAGGTATTTTTGCAGCCATCATACATTATTTTCTATTTACTAATCCCAATCACTTCTCCTTGAGACAACTGATTAATTAGAATATTGTTTTCATGTTTATCAAAGCAAAATAGTTGCCCAAGGTATTCTAACATAAAGAGCCTTTCGGATTGTAAGTGTATTTTGTTCCCGACTTAGTTTCATAAACTCCAAATAGCTCGCTACGACAGAATACACAGCAAGACGACTGCCGCTATATATAATTATCATTACACTCCCATATTTAATTTATAAAAGCTGATCCTTGCCTAGCAGGTGTGCCATAGGGTCATTTGGAGCTGCCCGTTTCCGCCGATACTGGTCCATATCCTCTTCTGTCACATCGCCTTTCATCTCCTCCAAGGTGCGCTTCTTCGCAGCATCTTGGCTTGTCAGGACTTTGTTGGTGGACGGCTCTGCTTCAGGCTCAGCGCGTTCTGGCCAGTTGGTTATTTTCAGGGGTGCATCTTCTCTTTCAAGAGCTCCACCAGTACGAAGGTGGTCTGCTTCGTGGAACGCCGCCTTCCCCGCTTCGCCTGTGCAGTAGCTGTTCTTGACTATTGAATGACAGCAAGCATAGCCCCATTTGAAATTTGACCACCAGCTACCCCACACAGCAGCATGGTTATTAATCAAAGTGTTTTCCGTGTACTTTGATTTTGCCACTGCTTTCGGTGCCCCTTTAAGTGCGCCAGTCTCGTCGTACTCAACAAATCGTTCTGACTCGATAATAGCAGTATCGCGAAGGCTTTCGGGCATAGTGCTTCCTGAAGCACCGTACTTCTCCTCGAGCATCTTCTTTTGCAGTGATCGCTTCTTCTCAGCCTCTTCCCGCTCCTTTCTCCTATAATATTCGCCAGAGGTGGGGTTTGCTTGGAGATGTTGCTTTGTATCGCCAGCTTTTTCTTGAGACTCCCATGCGTATTTCTGTGCCTTCTCAAACTCCGCAGCGTCGCCAGATGCTCTCATAAACCCTTCCTCCGCCACCAATGCAGCGGCAGTATCTGCTGTTGCTCCACTATCCACCATGGACCTCGTCTTTGGGTCATATTTTGCAGAGTCTAAATCGAGGTTGAGTAAATATTTTGCGGTATCCTCTCGAATGCGTAACTGCCTCGTCGATGTGCTTTGATGCCTTCCCATATCGGATTCTTCCGCGTATTTTGCGCCATCATCAGCCCCAGCTTCTCCTTCATCTGCTTCTTCATTTGCTGCGGATTTCGTCCTCAGCTCTTCTAACTGGGCATATTCCTCGATAACCGTCTTATACTCCTTCGAGTCATATCCATTCCAACGATCTCGCTTTGCGTCCCAACCCAGGTTGACATCTTGTATAACTTCATCGGCTTGGATGTCGAGTCCTGTCCACTTTGCGCCCTTCGCCCTTGGGCGACTAAGGCACTCCTTCGTTTTATGTGTTATAGACCCGCAGTTCTCGCATGCGCCCTTTCTAAACTTTGTCGCCGCGGGGCCTAGCTTCTTTCCTCTATCATACCACTTAGATTGGTCGGATTGTGCCTTCTGTAGCCGCTGATGCTCGAGGTAATCGTTCTGGTCATCTTCCCCAATATAGAATGGCTTTTTAGAGATGAAAGAAGGGATATATTCGTTGGCTTCTTTCGAAGCAGCGGATGGTGCCGGAGGCTTCAGTGGCTGGGTTCCAGCAGGTGGCATTTTTAAGGAGATATACTTGAGTTTGGGTTCGTTACCTCGTCTTGTATTTGTCGCCTCAAGATCATATGCGCGCCCCATCTGGGATATAATGATCCTTATCGGCACGTGATAGCGGGTTTCAATTGATAAGGACGAACGCGTCGCGCCACACAAGCACATTCGACACTCAGAGCCCAACGCAAATATGGACTGATGACTTGATAACCTCGTCGTGAGGTTCTCGGAATGGATCTTTTCAGGGTACGGTTGAACTGTATTGACCATTACCAAGCGTTCCCAACTCGATTTGACCCTCAACTCCGCCGTGATGTGGCACCTTCTGAGATCAACAATGAACCGAAAGTGCCTGTCATCAGAGTCTTTGGGACTACTGAAACTGGGCAAAAAGTTTGCGCTCATATACACGGCGCATTCCCGTATCTATATATTGACTATAATGGTCAGGTCACGTCTGATGAAGGTAAGCCCTCAGTCGCACCAGAGAAGCCAGGGTAAAGTCTTAATTGTGATATTAGTTGGTGCCTACATCCACAGGCTTCACCTATCCATTGACCACGCCCTTGCTGTGAGTTATCGCAGGGGCGTGCATGACCACAGAACAAGGTTTATTGCTCGTATAACGCTGGTAAAAGGGGTTCCCTTTTATGGTTATCATGTTGGATATCAGTATTACCTCAAAATTTATGCTTTAGACCCAGTGGTTATGACTCGTCTTGCCGACCTCCTCAGGCAAGGTGCCATTATGAAAAGAGTGTTCCAACCCTACGAAGCGCACTTGCAATTTATTATGCAATGGATGACTGACTACAACCTATATGGTTGCGGTTATATCGACAACCGACGGGTATACTTTAGAGGGCCAGTTCCAAAGTATGAGGAGCTGGACAGGTTATCACACCTCTGGCATGATCGTTCTATTCCTGCCGAGTTTGTTATAAGTGAAGCCAAACTCCCGAGAGTGAGCCACTGCTCTCTCGAGGTGGATATCATGGTCCAAGACATCCTTAATAGACAGGAAGTTGCCCAGAGACCGCTCCATCATGATTTCATTGAGCGGTCAAACCCGCTTCTACCAGATCAAAAGCTGGTTCACAGCATGTCGGAATTGTGGAGAGATGAAACCAAGCGCCGCAAAGCCAAAATGAAAGATGTGGAACCTGGAAGCAACGCATTCCCCCCCGAGGTTTTGGTTTCAATGTCTGCTGGTCCCCGAAGCTCCCAGAAAGGGGGGTGGGTGCACGAGGAAGAGTACAGGGAGTTGGTATATAACAGGATACAGGAAGAGCGGGTCAAGAGCGATGGATCCAATGTATCCTTCGACACATACATTAAACCACAGCCTGCCGAGGACTATATCAATACTACTTTCCAATCTGTGGAAGACCTCTACCCCGAAAACCTTGGCCCAATTCTTGGCCTGAAACCCGAGGAAAATCCAGTACTTCCTACGGAAGAGCTTGTGGCTGGGAATATAGAAGTCGATGAGAATTGTATCTTCGGTGGTTCTGATGAGAATGAGTTCCCATATGATTCAGATGACGACGTTTTACATGACGTTGAACGATCGCAAGAGAAAAGGGACGAAATTGTTTTGTCACCCACCGTGACGGCTAGCAGTTTCAAAGCCCAGCATACAGTTGACCCCGACTCTGCGCCACTGAGTAATGCGCCAAGGGCGCACGTAGCTGAGGATCCGTGTTCACCCTTAACACTAGGCGGCAACGAGCAGCCTACAAAGACACGAACTTATCAACTTAAAAGAGAGGAAACCCTTAATTCCGCTATGGAAGTTGTTTCTTCGGACGCTACGGTCGAAGGGCTGCTCCAAGATATGAAGTTCGCAGCGTCATTGAGGGAAGGCGAGCCAACAAGTCTTAAGCGATCAACATCCCCAATACCCTCTTATGAAGGGTACAACAAACGTCGTAAATTTGACGTTGCTATTGTGCCAGTCGCCCCGACTTCCTCGGCCATCGAATCGCGGCTCATAGTAAACCACCAAGCACTTCCAGAATATGAGAGCACGGCAGAGAACGGAAGCTGCAATGTCAATAAAAAGGGCACCATGCTTTCAGGAAGAGAACAGCATTGCTTGCCAATGTTGCCAACTGTTAATGGTCTTTCTCATACTGTGAACCCCGGGATAAAACTGGCGCACCGCAATGTTGACAGTGGTGAACTGGGGCCCCAGCCTCTTCCGAATCTAGAGATCACAAATTCACAAGAAACAGACACGATGCATAGACTTCAACAATGCAGCCCTTCTCAAGACCAAGGAGAGATTACTTTCAACGAAAACAAAAATCTGCTCAGTGCTACATCCCTTTCGATACAGACCCAACTCGAATTAGAATCACATAGCATTGTATCCCCAAGTGAGCAACAGCTTAAGCTTGTCTCAAGTATAATTTGGGACTTAAGGCGCACAAACTGGACCGCTCGAAGCAAATCTGTCGCGGCTTTTGCCAAATCACCGCCTCTGAAAGAAACTATCGTCCCTAGCCTCAATCCACCTGTCATATATCAGGGTCCTTATTATGGTAATGAGCTAGATGTGCCTGAGCGGCCTACAGAATGGGCGGGGAAAGAGTTCAAGCTTGAGGGTTTGACTGTCCCGTTTCTTCCGGATTTCGACGAAACGGGTACCTCAGCTGCTAGTCTTGGGGAAAAGCTTGCGGTTGTGTGTAATAGACTGAGTGAAAAGCACGTATATGAACATCGGCAGCGACGGTGCAGACTGCGAGTTTGGGAAATCGGAAAGTCACCACCCGCATTTAATGATGTAGCAGACTGGGAAAGTAAGGATATCTTGGCCAAAACAGCGCCAAGAGCCCTGAAGTCGAAGGGACAAACTGGCCTACAACCTGAAAACAATGTCCACTCGCAAATTGAAGGCCCGACACAGACGAATAAACACGGTTTTCAGCATACCCAGCCACTGAAAGCATCAACTTCGCAAAATAATACGCAGTATATGAGTGTGATGAGCCTTGAAGTTCATATCAATACACGAGGCAGTTTGGCCCCGAACCCACAAGAAGATGAAATACAGTGCGCGTTTTGGAGTCTTCAGTTGGGAGAGGACCATCCCGATGACCCTGGAAATGGCGGAGTTAGCCATGCAGGAATCGTTGCTTTGTCAGAGGATGGCCGAACGGCGAAGAACATGGCGAAACAAACTCCCATCCACGTCTTCGAAGAATACTCGGAGCTTGACCTCCTCGTTCGAATCGTCGAAATTGTAAGAACATATGACCCAGATATTCTAACAGGATACGAAGTTCACAATTGCTCATGGGGCTACTTGGTCGAACGGGCAAAGTTAAAGTATGAGTATGACCTCTGTGAGGAGCTCTCCCGCGTGCGCACACACTCTCGTGGCCATTCTGAAAAAGACAACGATAAATGGGGATTTAGACACACCTCAGCGATCTTAGTCACTGGCCGCCACATGATAAATATATGGCGAGCCATGCGCAACGAACTCAACCTGCTACAATATACGATGGAGAATGTCGTATTCCATCTGCTACATCGCCGAATTCCCCACTATTCCTGGCATGATTTAACTACGTGGTATACCAGTGGAAAATTCGCAGACCTAGCAAAAGTCATTGATTATTATTTGTGTCGAGCGCGGCTTAATCTCGCGATATTGGACCAGAACGAGCTTATTACAAGGACCAGTGAGCAAGCACGTTTATTGGGCGTGGACTTTTTTTCTGTCCTTTCAAGAGGTTCGCAATTCAAGGTGGAATCTCTCATGTTCAGAATTGCTAAGCCAGAAAATTTCGTATTGGTGTCCCCCAGCCGAAAACAAGTTGGCGCACAAAATGCATTGGAGTGTCTTCCACTAGTTATGGAGCCTCAGAGCGCGTTTTATACCAGCCCGTTACTAGTGTTGGACTTCCAGAGCCTGTATCCAAGCGTGATGATCGCCTACAATTATTGCTACTCGACATTCCTGGGGCGAATTGTGAACTGGCGCGGCGGGACTGGCAAAATGGGCTTCACCGAATATAAGCGACAGGATCTGCTTCTGGAGTTGTTGAAGGACTTCATCAACATCTCTCCAAATGGGATGATGTACACCAAACCCGAGATTCGAAAATCTCTACTCGCAAAGATGCTAGGAGAAATCCTCGAAACCCGAGTAATGGTAAAGAGTGGGATGAAATTTGACGTAAACGACAAATCTACTCAAAAGCTTTTAAATAACAGGCAACTAGCGCTGAAATTAATAGCCAATGTTACTTACGGCTACACATCTGCGTCTTTTTCTGGCCGCATGCCATGCGTGGAAATTGCAGATAGTATTGTCCAGACTGCGCGCGAGACGCTGGAGAAGGCAATTGCTCTCGTACATTCGGTCAAGTGCTGGGGAGCAGAAGTCGTTTATGGAGATACAGATAGCATCTTCATCTATCTTAAAGGAAAAACCAAGGATCAAGCATTTGACATTGGGAATGAGATCGCGGAAAGGGTTACAAATATGAACCCTCGACCAGTGAAGCTAAAATTTGAGAAGGTATATCTTCCCTGTGTGCTTCTTGCAAAGAAGCGCTACGTCGGCTTCCAATATGAGAAAAGGGACCAACAGGAACCGAAATTCGATGCCAAAGGAATTGAAACTGTTAGACGTGACGGCACTCCAGCTGAACAAAAAATCGAAGAGAAGGCGCTGAAGATTCTTTTCCGGTCTGCAGATCTTAGCGCCGTTAAAGACTACTTCCAAGCACAGTGCGAGAAGATAATGACAGGCTCAGTGTCAATCCAAGATTTTTGTTTCGCGAAAGAAGTGAGGCTTGGGACTTACAGCGATAAGGGGCCTCCGCCTCCAGGTGCGCTCATCAGTATAAAGCGCATGTTGGAAGACCACAGAGTTGAGCCCCAACACGGTGAGCGAGTTCCATACGTAGTCATTACTGGAGCTCCAGGCGCAAGACTAATTGATCGATGCGTCGCTCCGGAGACGTTGCTACAAAGCGACCACAACGAGCTTGACTCCGAGTATTATATCTCAAAAAATCTGATTCCTCCATTGGAACGAATATTCAGCCTTGTGGGTGCGAACGTTCGCAGTTGGTACGATGAAATGCCGAAGATCCAACGAGTTCGGCGGCTAGATGTCGGTCCGCAACCGACCGGCCAGCCAGCAGATCTGCCACCCAACAAAAAGACATTAGAATCATACATGCAGTCATCATCGTGTCTCGTTTGTCAGGACAAGCTGGAATCCAACGGCGCTATCTGCCCAACATGCCTTGGAAATCGCCCATCATCTATGTTAGCTTTGCAGACTAGGCTAACCGCTATGGAAAGGAAGTACCAGGCACTGGAAGATGTCTGCCGAAGCTGCTCCAATATACCCTGGACTGATGAGGTCAAGTGTGACAGCAAAGATTGTCCAGTGTTTTATTCGCGAGTGAAAGAAAAGGCGAGGCTTACAACAGAGCGGAAAGTCACTGGGCGTCTGATAGAGAGATTGCAAGGAGATAGTGACGGTCATGAAGGCCTGGAATGGTAATTACATACACACATGGGATGCTCCCGAGCCAAATGTGCACTCCAGTTTATCTCTCCGTACAGAACCCCGCCAAATAATCCCGAGACTGCAGGGTTAGCAGTAAGTAGTACTGTGTAGTTATGTCTAGCTGTAATATACGTGGCGCATCTTTCAAGCCGAATTATATAATATAAACATAATATAAACCTTTTTCTCTAATTTATCACACATAACCTCCAATTTGCAGTGCTTTTAAACTTTTGATAAAGCATTTGAGGCTGATGCACTATCTCAAGAGGCTGCCCCGCTACCCAAGTCGTTCTGAAAAATGTCGCTAAACTTTATTGGTCAGCGTCAACCGTGCACCCACCTTGCACCCACCTCAACTTCAGATGCCACCTTGCTGGCTGAGGAGGATCTTCCTATCCGACGTGCGTCATCGCCAACCCCACGTAATTTCTATCTGGGCTGTGCGTGTAGCCAGAGACGCCTATTGATAGACCATGATGGGAAGGGTCACCTATTTCCTTTTCGTCTACGTTCTTGGTGGCATTACCTTTCTCCCTCTACTCGTTGTGGCCCTCATTATACACGCTTACCTGACGTTCCCCGTTCGCGAGACCCCGATAGAGGTGCCAGGAGCCCCGGGAAGCAATGGCCTTTTGCGGGATGGCGATCGAGCGGATGCTGTTAGATCAGCTTCCAAAAGTTTGGATGAGAAGTTTCAGTCCCGCAGCTCTCATGAGTCCGATGTAGCTGCTGGGTATTTCGCCGTTTGCCGCGAATATGTCCCTGGAGGCATCAATGGCAAACCACCGGAGAGAACAACTCCCACAGGCTCTACAGTTGTCACATCGCCAAGCCCAAGCGTATACCAAAGTATGTACCGCAGCATATTCGACCGAAGAAAGGACACGAATCCATTGGATATCAAGGGCGCCGGAAAGCCGACCAGTAAAGGTGGAAATGTATTTTATGTTGTGTTAAGGTATGTTTATATACTGGAACGGCAATACGCTGGTTTTTTACTTGTGCTGTAGCTAATAATTTGCTAGGCATCAACATATCCTACTTTTCGATACCGAGGAGCAACTCGAGGTCCGCTATGTGCTGTCCCTAGCACACCACGATATCAGTATATATGGCGGAGGCGAGGAGATACCAGATGGGGAGCTTTTTATCAAGCGCAATGCCATATGCTTAACCCGGAGAGCTGATGTTGGAGAAATGACGCCCGACGGAGCTCCTTCGAAGCCATTTTATCTATTTACCGATAGCCTTTCTGAGAAGGAAGACTTCTATTTCGCTTTACTAAAAAATATCCAAAGACGACCTGAAGATTCAGGCAATGTTCCCAAGCCTCTACAGTTTGACGTCAAGCACATTATTGAATTGGTTCAACGGCTACATTCATCCGAGGAGAATATGCAGATACGCTGGTTCAACGCTATTCTCGGAAGAATATTCCTCGGCATTTACAAAACACCGGACGTTGAGGCGTTCATTAGAGCTAAGATTACCAAGAAGATATCGAGGGTCAAGAAGCCTGCATTTCTGTCCAAGATCGTTCTTCGAAACGTCGATATGGGCGAGGGGGCACCATATATCACCAATCCGCGCTTAAAGGATCTCACAGTCGACGGCGATTGTACGATCGAGGGTGACATGCTTTACACAGGCAATTTCCGCGTTGAAATAGCCGCAACTGCAAGGATAGAACTCGGTTCAAGGTTCAAAGCCAGGGAGGTAGACTTAGTTTTGGCAGTTACCATTCGGCGGGTTGAGGGGCACATGCTTCTTAGAATTAAGCCGCCACCGAGCAACCGTCTTTGGATGACATTCGAGACCGCTCCACGAATAGATATGTCCATCGAGCCAATTGTCAGCTCCAGACAGATTACCTACACTCTGATCCTCCGCCAGATAGAGAACAGGATCAAGGAGGTCATTGCCGAGTCCATTGTTATGCCATTTTGGGACGACCTTGCGTTTTTCAACACGGATGGGAAGAAGTGGCGGGGCGGTATCTGGACAGACAGCGAACTTTCCCGACCACCACAGACCCTCGAAACAATAATTGCCGAGGATGGAGATGTAGATGAGCTGGAGCGAGTAGAGAACCAGACTTCTTCCCCGTCTCTTCCGCCGATGGAGAAAAGCATAAGTACCCCCCCGGCTTTGGAATCCAGCCCAAATGGAGGGTCTTTCGCTCGGAAAACCGCAAAGTCAGTCTTTAACCTAGGACCCTCTAAAAAGAATGCATCGTCTACGAGTGTCGAAACGAAGTCATCAGTGACTTCTAATAAACCAAAATCGATCAGAAAGCACTCATTCGCGAGTGCTGTTGTAAGCACAGATAATACCAACATCGATGCACTCAAGCTGGAAAGCTCCTCGGACCATAGTTCAGCGGCTTCTACCATGGCAGCTCTATCTGCAAGGTCGCCTCCGCCTTCAGCGACGGCCAGCCCTGTTGGGTCTCCATCCAAGCCTTCCAGTATATTGAAAACCAAGTCTGGCAGCATCTCGTCGTCTGCCTCACGAGAAGCAGATAACGTCCAATATGCCCAGTTCGAGTCCACAATTTGCGATGAGTTGAGGGCCGCAGATGAAGAGAGCCTCAAATTAAACCAGCATAAGAATGAAGAACCATTTACAGAAAGCCCTAGCAGCCTCTCTGATAGTTCGCACACTGAGGCCGTACGTTCTTCTCACCTAGGCCATATCGGCCAAGGCGCAAATCGATCGCTGAACGTGGTGGAGGATTCAGAAGCTGGAGCTAGTGCGGGCAGAGAATCAAACCAGAAACGGAATACTCTTAGTGCAGTTGCCAATGCAGCTGAAAACGCTCGAAAATGGGGATTAAACGCGCTACAAAGAAGCCGTGACCAAACAAAGCTCTCTATGGCCTCTGAACTTGGAGGCGAAACACCCGATTTGACACAACCAATGGGTCGTGGGAAGCCATTACCGCCTCCTGGCACACCTTTACCTCCACCAGACAGAAAGACGAAAACTGCACCTATTCCAGTTCCAAAACGCAGACCACTCCCTCCTCCGCACCTCGCCCGACAGCCATCTGAATTCATGGCTCGAAGCTCCACATCTTCCAGCACGTCCCATCAGGCCCCACCACTACCTAAGCGGCATTCTCGCAATGACCATGCAGTCTCACAGGAAGGTGTACTCGTCGTTGCAGCACCAGACTCGGAACCGGTGTCCCCAACGGACGGGTCTGCAAATACTTCTCTTTCTCCCTGGGAAGGCGGCGACAATGATGAAGCCGACCATGAAGCTGGTACATTAGCAACGGAACGTCCCCTCTTGTCTACAAATGTACTAGGAAGTACGGACAGCCTGCACAAATCCAACGTGGATGGCAGTATTAGAAGTTCTGGATCATAGAAATTGTATATGTTGATTCAAGTACATTTCGATCGACCTTGGTAAATTCCAAGGCGTACCCTGCATTGCACGATGCCACCGCCACCGGAACACTCTACTCCAGCGAAACAAAGCACCGGGATATTATTGTCAGCCTCCTGTGCCTAGAGAAGTAATTCAAAGATTCTCGTCCCCTCTTGTGACGATGTTGATACCTCATACTCATCGTCATGTCGACCAGCTTTTCTCGGCTTGACTTTGGTCATTAAGGAAATTATTGGCTTTCAGACACTCGATCAGATATTCCCACCATCATCAGACTCCTCGACAAGTTCCAATTATATCCGCTAGAGTATCATTTGGAAGTGGCCTATATTACACCAGGACTCGTGTTGCACTGGCATTGAGTGAGGTCAGATGAGAAGCAATTTCCAGGCCGTTAAAACTGCTGTGCTTGTGTTTATCCGCTCCAGCTTCATTATCACCAAATACCTCGTAGTGAATGATAGTAAAAGCTACTCCACCAAGGGACCTTTGGAGTTTCATCAAATAAATATACATCCCAACAGTGAGTTCTATACGAGTGAAATGGCAATAAAGCCTACTCTAGTACTCAAATATCCCTTTGGATTTCCAGAGGCCTTGTTATTGGTGTTGTGATATTTTTCTCCTTATTTCCGCTATATGTAGATTACTATACTACAGTACCTGGAGATTACGTGGGGAGGCGAATAATTGGCCTGCCCCACACCCCGTCATGGAGACCGGAGCTTGCCGTCTGAGCCTCGCTCCCAAGTTTACTGTATTGCGCGGCCGCCTCACTCACGGAGGCAACATAAGCAAACTGCGGCATACTATATCGTTACTCTCGATTCCTTTGGTTCATATACTGCGCTGTATTTTTTGTGCGCGGGTGTGTCCGCTCCTGCAGCTTCAACATGTCACTACAAACAGCAAGACACGTCGACAATGCGAAGTCCGTTACCCCCAACCTCGTTGCCTTGATAGATCTCTACAGAGGCTTAAATCATCCTGAAGTCAAGCTAATTTAAATGCGATATAGGTCTGAGAGCGAGCTGGCTATCAACATCCGAAAAGCCACCAGCATTGAGGAATCGGCACCTAAACGAAAGCATGTCAGGAGTTGTATTGTGTATACATGGGACCACAGGAGCTCCCAGTCCTTTTGGGCTGGGATGAAAGTGTGAGTATAATATGATACCAGTCATGGATCTGCTCAGTTTGGGATGATGAGAGATCTCTGCGGCCTTTGTTGTTTCACTCTGCTAATGGTGATAAATTCTAGGCAACCTATACTTGCGGACGAGATTCAGACATTCAAAGCACTCATCACAGTACACAAAGTTTTACAAGAGGGGCATCCCATAACACTTCGAGAATCTATGGCAAATCGAAGCTGGATCGACAGCTTGAATCGTGGGATGTCTGGAGAGGGCCTCCGAGGCTATGGCCCGTTGATTAAAGAATATGTCTACTTCCTGCTTGCAAAGCTCACCTTTCATCAGCAGCATCCAGAATTCAATGGAACCTTTGAATATGAGGAATACATCAGCTTAAAGTCAATAAATGACCCTAACGAGGGCTACGAGACGATTACAGACCTCATGCAGCTACAAGACAAGATTGAGCAGTTCCAGAAGTTAATTTTCTCTCATTTTAAGAGTGGCGCAAACAATGAATGTCGGATCTCGGCCCTGGTACCACTGGTTCAGGAGAGCTATGGGATTTACAAGTTTGTTACAAGTATGCTCCGCGCAATGCATACAACTACGGGTGACGATGAAGCTCTGGAACCTCTACGGGGCCGGTACGATGCTCAGCATTACCGGTTGATAAAGTTCTACTATGAGTGCTCCAATTTGCGATATCTCACAAGCCTAATAACAGTTCCCAAACTGCCTCAGGACCCACCCAATCTCCTTGCTGAGGATGAGAACGCACCTAGCTTACCACAGCGCCCAAAGCAGGAAGTTGAACGCCAACCAACACCTGTCGCTGCACCGAGAAATGAGGAGCCAGACGATATCAGTGAGTTCTGGAAGAACGAACAAAATCGACAACAAAAGGAGTACGAGGAGCAACAGAGGGTATTGGAGGAAAGGCAAGCCCAACAGCTTTACGCCCAGCAACAGGCAGCTTTGCAAGCCCAACAGAACTTTGAGGAGCAGCAGCGCCAACTCGCCGAGCAGCAACGCCGAGAACAGGAGGCGCTGATGCAGCAACAGACACAATGGCAGACCCAAGGACGGCTGGCAGAGCTTGAGCAAGAAAATTTAAATGCGAGGGCACAGTACGAACGTGATCAGCTCATGCTGCAACAGTACGATCAGCGCGTGAAGGCCCTCGAGAGTGAACTGCAGCAGATCCAAGCCAGTTACGGCCAACAAATTACAAGCAAAGACGACCAAATCAAAGCATTGCAAGAACAGCTCAATACGTGGCGAACAAAGTACGAAGCTTTGGCCAAACTGTACTCACAGCTGCGAACAGAGCATCTTGATCTCCTTCAGAAGTTCAAGTCTGTACAGCTGAAGGCAGCCTCGGCACAGGAAGCCATTGACAAACGGGAGAAGCTTGAACGTGAAATCAAGACGAAGAATCTCGAGCTTGCGGATATGATCCGCGAACGAGACCGTGCGCTACACGAAAAGGACCGAGCAAGCGGTGGAAACCGGGAAGAACTTGAAAAACTGAAACGAGAACTCCGTATGGCTCTTGACCGTGCTGATAATGCAGAGCTTAGCAAGGGCAACGAACTCTCATCCATGCTTTCAAAATACAACCGTGAGATGGCCGACCTTGAAGATGCTCTCCGGAAGAAGTCGCGTGCTCTTGAGGACATGTCGACAAAATACAGAGAAGGCGACAGTGATCTCGAGCAGTTGCTCAGAGAAAAGGAAGATGAGCTAGAAATCATGAAAATGGGAATGGACCAGACTTTAATTGAACTTAATGAGCTGAAGCTATCCCAGGGGGAAACGGATCATGCTTTGGATGGTCAGATTGATGCGGTGTTACTTTCAAACATCTCCAAGATCAATGACATAATTGATTCTGTCCTTCAGAGTGGCGTGCAGCGGGTAGATGACGCTCTCTACGAGCTCGACTCCTCGATGCAAGCTGGAAACCAGAATGCATCTCCGTCATACGTTCTATCACAGGTCGAGAAAGCCTCTTCGAGTGCGACAGAGTTTGCGACTTCCTTCAATAACTTTATTGCCGATGGCCCTAACAGCACACATGCGGAGATTATCCGCACCACCAATGTCTTTGCTGGCTCTATTGCGGATGTCCTAAGCAATACCAAGGGACTCACAAGGCTAGCCACCGATGACAAAAAGGCCGACCAGTTAATAAATGCAGCCAGACAGTCTGCTCAATCCACGGTTAAATTCTTCCGTGGCCTCCAGAGTTTTCGTCTGGATGGCATGGACCCTATGCAGAAAACCGACGTTGTCATCAATAATAACAACGACGTCCAGATGAACTTGCAAAAGCTGAACAAGCTTGCTGACTCATTTGCACCAAGCAGTGGAAGGCTAGCTAACAACAAGGGTGACTTGGGAGATCTTGTCGACAATGAACTCACCAAGGCCGCTGATGCTATCGCCGCAGCGGCAGCACGCCTTGCCAAACTCAAGAATAAGCCCAAGGATGGATACTCGACATACGAGCTGCGGATTCATGACTCAATTCTCGATGCCGCACTAGCAGTTACCAATGCCATCGCCCAGCTGATCAAGGCGGCCACCGCAACTCAGCAAGAGATTGTGCAAGCTGGACGGGGGTCGTCGTCTCGCACGGCCTTTTACAAGAAGAACAATCGCTGGACGGAGGGTCTTATCTCTGCAGCAAAGGCTGTGGCGAGCTCCACAAACACCCTGATTGAAACTGCAGATGGAGTCCTATCCGGTCGCAATAGCCCCGAACAACTTATTGTTGCATCAAACGATGTTGCAGCCTCTACTGCGCAACTCGTGGCTGCGAGCCGAGTCAAGGCTGGATTCATGAGCAAGAGCCAAGAGACACTCGAGACAGCTAGCAAGGCCGTCGGCGCCGCATGCAGAGCGCTTGTCAGACAAGTTCAGAGCATGATCAAGGACCGCGACCAGGATGAAGAACGAGTTGACTACGGCAAGCTGGGAGCGCACGAGTTCAAGGTCAGAGAGATGGAGCAACAGGTAAGATTCCGAAACCAGCTTCGCGAAAAAGTCTTGATACTAACCGTCAATAGGTCGAGATTCTGCAGCTCGAGAATAATCTGGCGTCTGCGAGACAGCGGCTGGGCGAAATGAGGAAGATCTCGTACCAGGAATAAGAGGGCAGCTGCGAGTATGGGCTGGACGAATGGGAGCAGTAGCAAGGAGACATCGTACAGGCGCGAGGCGCGATTAATGTACAAAATTATTTACAAGGCCTGGGACATGCATAGTCGCCCAATTTATTGCCTGGTGTTCCCTCGACTTCCCTCTGCATTTGCCTTGACTATTTCTCGCTTTCCCTTGGCTTTCCCTTTCAACAACGACCTTCCCCAGATTTTCCCGTTGCCCTCTCTAGCTTCTCAACGACTCTCCCTTGACTTTCCCAGACTTTCCCAGACCTTTCCGCTCAATATCCGCTCTGGAGCCAAATCGTTCCGTTGAGCTCAACTGGTGAAATGCTCGCGCTATCCCTGAATGGGGAATGTCAAGTGCAATGCATGCAGACTTCCACCTTTGCGCTATTCCCGAATAAGAAATATTTCAAGAGTTACATCAGGGTCCAAACCTTCAATCGTTGGGACTTTCGCGCCACTTCTTCCCACTGTACGCCGTGATCATGCAGGACGTACCGAATCAACACTAATGGAGTTCTCGAGTACGAAGAATCGAGTTCCGATTTGGTGTGGGACAAAGGACATGTCAGATCTCTCGATGACGCCAACGCGATGTGACCCTTCCGTCGCATCTCTGCAGGGTCGGGCCGGAACAGGGCCAATAGTGCGTCGGGTGACAAGTCTCTTTATTGGGACGACCAACATACTGCGTTGTGATGTCTCATGCACTGCGGCAAAGATCTACGGGGAGCTAAGACAGTAAAAGCGGCGTGTGTGCGGTGACTGGTGGCGGAGGTTTTATGGCGATTTGTGGTTCGGGAGAAAGAAGCAACAAGTAACAGTAAATATGGGGAGATGGGAGCTAGCATCGGAAGTAAGGGAAGTAAGGAGAATAGCAGAGGGGGGAGGGGAGTTGGTGGATGGTGCGGGGAATTTGTGGTGGGAGTGGTGGGAATGGTGTGGATCGACGGTGCCGACGCTGGAGGGTACAAGGCTCGGGAAGGAGCTGACGGCGTGGTTGGGTGGAGACTGCGCCGCGACCGATCCGGTGTGGGACAGGGTTGCAGCTACATTCCTTGGCGTGCTTCTTTATCTGGACGTCACTTCTCACATTAAAAAACATGATGCAAGGGCACAAATGGAATGCTGATGTTTCATTCTTCGAGGCCCGCCAGCTAAAACGACCAGAACATCCCAGGCACCCTGTCGCCGTCGCTTTCTAGAACGAGTCCTCCAGAGCGTAGCTTTCGATGCGCTGGATAGCTGCCATAAGTTAGTGGGGGAAGAAGTGTCATGATGAGGAGATCAACGTACGTGGTGGTTGAATCAGTGGGCGCGTATAACCCAGGCTTGCCAGATATTCAGTGGTCTGTGCTGGATTACTGATGTCAAAAGTGTTGTAGTACTCGTTGTCCATTCCATTGCCGACCGTCAACGTGTTGTCTGGTGGGTTGTATATATCCGTCATTCTCCCAGTCCAAATCAGTGAGGGGAAGCTCAGTTCCAAATAAGGGTGGTCCCTGTCGAGGTTGAAAATTTTGGCTGCCATTCCGAGAGGGTCCTTGGAAACATTTTCGAGGAACTCAACTTTAGCTGGTGTTGGGTTGAACTGAGGGAGCGAAGCCATAAGGCGCTGGCCCTTATCGTCCATGTCCCGAAATACTTCTTTGGCAGCTGGCATATAACCACGATTGATGCAAAGTGCAATGATCTCACTCTCGCTCATTGTAGTATGTTTGAATTGGTCTTCCATAGTTGCCATATCCGGGGGCCCAGTCTGGATCAGCATCTTGCTACCATCGTCTTGGATATTCATAACCCAGTTCAGCTTGGGAAGGTAGTCGAAAATAGGAATGATGCCAATTGCGGGGCAAGAAATTTCGAGGAACTTGTCCAGCGGAGCCAGTGCTTTTCCGCGGCAGTCCCGAATGATGGAGTAGACTTTGGCTAAGATCGACCACTTTGCTTTGAACGGATCCTGTTGCCAGAGCGTCGTTAGGTAGGTCGAAATCTCCTTCTGTTGGGCGTCGGTAAACATTCTTGCGTAATAGCCTAGATAACATTAGCCCAGACTGGTAGTATTTCACTCATATTTATTTACTTCGGAAAGCCATCCAGGAGTTCAATGGACGCATCGTGGTAGGCGTTGTCAATGACATGGTGTTTAGCGCAGACGTTCGGTCAAAATATTGAACACGTTCAGCGAATTTCGATGTAGCAAGTGTGTTATCGTCAAACTCATTCGGGTGACCATGATCGGTCATTTGGGCAACAGTTGGATCGTGGTGATCGCGAAATGTGAACGAAATAATAAGGACCTATTTATTGGTAAAGGTTCAAGGAGATTTATTTGGACTGAGGTTGAAAATTTTGAAGGGTTGTTTGTGATGTTTTATCCTCTGGAGATACGATGATTTATGTAGTTGTCAAGGTGAAGTGGGCGCGCTTCTCGATAGCGAGTCAAAACAGAACAAAGGGAAGTGATTCATTTAACGCCACGCCATTAAAGCAGCGTCATTATTTATTTCCAGCCACAATCCTCAGTTTACACGAGAGAAAGTAACATGGAGCCAGTGAAGTATAAACAGAGAAATGCCATTAAGAATTGCTATTGATCATGTCATTTTTGGTCGATTTTGCCTTGTGATTTCCATTACAAGCGGTAATCCCAGCCCGACGCCATGAAGCCGACCTTGAAATGACCGAATAACAAGCGATAAGCTTTCGATGCTCTCAGCATCCCCTATGATACCTGCTGTGCGAAGCTAAATCAAGTGTTAGAGGCACTGTAACATGTGTTGTATGGTAGAAACATACAGGCACAATTGGAAGTCTAACCCTTCCTACGCGATTTTCTTTCTGCTTCAGAAGAAGATAATTTTCGCCTGTGGCTTGGGCCAGCTGAAATGCGCTCTGTCATGTTTAGTATTGCATTCCATTTGTTTGGGCCGAAGTACTCCACCGTTTTCTTTTCTCTAAGCTTGTCTCTGTATTCCTGGCAATGTTAGATCACAAAGTACTTCTTCGGATTTCTATCTCCAAGCTTACAGTTTCGTAGCGCCGCCCAATAGAAGAATACATGAACCTTGCTCGCCGCAGGAGCATTCCAGCGGTAGGGGGGATTCGTTGGCGAATGGTGAAATTGTTCGACTGAATATCTTTCCGACGGGCGCGAAATGATTGATTCAAATTTCGGAACCATTTCCTCCATGTCTTCTTCGTGCTTGGTCCATTCGGCTCCAATGCATGATCCTCATCGAGAGTATGTTCAACCCAGGTTTCTCCACATTGCCAGCATTTGCTGCGCAATCGCCACCTACAAACGCGAGTATCTTGGAGTGTTTGAGAAGGGACCTCGTCGGCTCGAGGAATTCTGTACATATTGTTGTCTTGTCCGGGGAAAGTTATATTCTCTCTGGTATATTTGTTGAACCAATCGAAGTCAACATAAATGTACCCCATTCCAAGTTCAAATCCATTCAACAAAGCGAGTCCCCGTTGTTTAACTGTTTCTAGCGGCAATGGAAGGCTGTGAAGTTCAAGGAGACATATTCTATCGCATGCGCCGCAGTACTTGGCAAGGTTGTCGTCGAGTGAGTTCAGATCGATCGGTTGAAACTCGAAAGGAGACTGATTGTCATTGGACCAAGCTTCGTGCATGTTGCGGATTTCATCCAACTGTTCTGTAAGACCCTCCATAGCATGCCAGAAGTACAGCCTGTGCTTTTCAGATGGGAACAACTCAGGGTCGGCTTTTAATCGCTCTGTTTCCTTCCAGATATTCTCAAAGGAAGTGTATAACCTTCGATCAAGACTCATCTTCCCACTGATAATGCTGTCAACATGTATGGTGCTCAAGACGTGGACCAAATTCATTTCCATCCTGCGCATGATGGCGCCAAGAAATGGCCCAGAGCATTTTCTCAGGTTTGACGCACTCGCTGTTGTTTTTTAGTTTTTGTTTCATAGTTAGAGTGAGTGAGTACTTTACTTGCGGATATTCCTTTGTCAAATCTCCTGAACGAAGTGCTTGCCTCTCCTGGAAATAAAGCATTTTTGGTTTTCCCAGTCTTTCTTCTTCTCTTGGGATTGGAGGATTCCATGGTGGTGTACTCAGAGTTAAAAAGTGATGCTCTGTAGAACTTATGTCGCCCCCGAAATATTTCCAGCGTACCAGAAAAATGTTAAAATATGAAGTGTATGTGAATTTGTGGTTGTCAGAAAGTGTTACCTTGTGGTATTGTTCTTTTCGGCTACCATAATTTGTGGCTTTAAACAAGTTGCTCCTCCTCACACAACAATGTTTGTTGTCCCGGAAACTTTCTCACTTCCAACCTTCCACCATCCAACCTTCCACCAACATTTCACCAACATTTCACTCCGATCAGAAACCATACATTCCAGTTTTACTTTGCACTTCAATTTTGCAATAGCTCACACTTTCGTTTCTATTTTGCAGGGTCATTCGTTACGCCCAAACCTCCTTCTATTACACACCAGTCACAAGCACAACAACATGTCTTCAGCACCTTCTGCACCAGGGGATTTCAACAACCTCAACGATGCAGCCATGTTTCAGATTCGATCGTCAGTGGAATTTTATTTTAAATCCATACACGAGAACATGCCTGCATTCTATCTCCCGAAAGAGATAGTCGATTCTATGGGACTGGAGAGACTTGCAAGAGTTGCGCACAACTACGCGTAGGTTCTCAGACTCAACCTCACTATTGTGTCCTAACGTTCTGCAGAAATGAAATTCAAACCGACGTAACCATCGCCTACGATCCCGCCTTCAGCCTGTTCAAGGTCGCTCCGCCGGAATATATGGCTTCTAATGAGGCATTGATATACCTTGACACTGTCGTTTACCAACATGGGACAATAATCCCGCTTCGGAAATGGGAGCTGATGATTCCAAACTCTTCGGATCGCGCATCGAACTTTGGCAAGGCCAGTCTTGTTGAAGTCGGCCCGGGAAACAGAAAAATCACAAAGCCACCAAACTGTTTCATTCTCTTCCGCCGTGACAAACGCCACCTTGTCCAGGAGAGATATCCAGATGCAACCCTTGGACAGATCTGTAAGTGCAGTGAATTTTAGATTCCAACTTCTTGGAAGCCCATCCCTTGGAAACCGGACACGGACTAATGTTTGCTAGCCTCAATCGTAGCTCAAATGTGGGCGGCTGCTCCAAAGAAAGAGAAGCTTCAGTATCACTCGAAGGCTTTGGAACTCAAGCGCCAGCACGACAATGTCTATCCCGATTGGAAATGCCAGCCACGCAAATCAAGTGATATCAAGAAGCGTGCAGTCAAAAAATGCACCCCCGCAAGCTCCCCTATCCTGGTCTCAATGGTCAACTCGGCGTCGATCTCCTAGTAGTACTCGTTGTCCGTTCCTCCTCCGTCGTAATCGGTTATACCCCTAAATCCGTCCGACTTGTCACAGTACATGTAGCAAGCTCTCTTCCTGGGCCAGTTTTAATTTCATTGTTGTCATTAAAAACATATCCCAAATTTATTCTGGCAATTCATACTCCTCTGGTCCTGGTCGCATTTGCCGTATGTGTGGCGCCCCCTCTGTGAAGTAAACATGTCAGAAATGATTTGAGATTAATTTGACTTGTGACGTACCGTAAATGAGCCATTGCCAAAAGCTCCCACGAAAAAACAGTTCCAAAGGGAACGCGCCTAAAATCCCCGAGTGCACTGCACCTTCGTCAGAATTAATTTCTCCCAGGTTTCCGTTTTGAAAACTTACAAATTGTTTTCAGTTTTGCAGTGGGACTGTCCCAATTTGGCCGTTGGTCTTCAATTTGGGGTACCTGGCCTGCGATAACAGACATCTCTGCACGGTTTGGCGTCTCTCCCCTTATGTAAAATGGCAACAGAAGTGTCCACAGAATACCATCAGGGTTTGAGTTTGCGTTCGTTCGTTCCAAGTAGGTTGATATCTCCCTGAATAATATTAGTTTGCATGGCTATGGAATAACAAGGTAATACCTACGCCACAATGATGGCCCGAAACCAACATCGAAATACAAGCGGCAGATACATCTTTTTGGATCCTCCGAGTATATTAGAACTTTCGTTGAAAATATTTATGATCATGATGGCTCTCTTGTTAACCTTGACTAGAACATTCTCAACCCTGCGAAGTTTGGCGGAAATACGGCAGACGGGCGTGTATGTAAACTTAACAGAACTCCATGGTGGTAGCGAAATTGTAGACCGAGAACCCAACGGGCTACGCTTGGGACGATATTTTGGCCGAACGCCTTTTGGATATCCTGGGCAAGCTTGGCTGATTGTTGTTTTGAATTTTTGGACGAGACTGTTGGCTTCTTCGATCGGAACGGTGTTTAAAATATTTGGATCAGACTCTGAATCTGTTCTGGAGATATTTGTCTTCTTTGCAGCAAACTCCGAGTCCCCTGTATCTGAACTGGTAGCGCTGTTTGCGCATTTGCTGTTCAAAATTTTGCAACTGTCGTTTTTTTGAAGCATGGATAGGAGGCAGTTAATCGATGTTGCCGGGTTGAGGCTGTGTGGTGAGTGAGATAATAGCAGTTTCTTTTCATCGGCCTTCGCAAAAACCAGGTCGCTGAGGGAAATTATGAACCTGGTACTGCCGAGAACCTCGAGATCATAGTCATTGACTGGTATAAAGCCAATATCAGGGATAACCCGATCTCCTTGGATTTCACCGGTTCCGTCTGATTTGTATAAGCCTTTTTTGAGGTTTCTTCTCGAGGTTTTGTGCTGTTGATCAAATCCCAGAACAATTTCACTTGTTGGCCTTGATACGAAAAAGAACATAGACGATTCTTCAAATCTATATTCAAAATGTGCTCCTCCGTTTGACTTTGAAAAGTTGGGGAGATAGTAACCGCGTGTTGGTTTGTCCAGGACTATCTTGCCGGTATCCAACAGGGTTTTAAGTGTGGGAGTTTGGATAATGGCGCCATTTGAGTCAAAGGAAACTCCCAAACGGCGCAGATATTCGAGTGATATGTTGGTATTGTTTTCATCGCTGCTCTCTTTTTGCCCTGTTGATGCCGAGGACAGTACCTTTTTGAGATGCGGATTCTTCAAGATGACTGTTGCTCTTCCATTCGCGCGAAATTTCAATCCAGATGAACGCCAAAGAACATCTTGAAGTGACGGACAAAAATTGCTTTCTCCAAGAGGGGCGTTTAATTCATCTGCGTTAAAAGGACCGTATAGTACCAGCTTGCGAGCCCTCAAGAGATGGGAAAGTTGACGATTTGGGATCAAATAACCGTTTGACTTGAAACTTAACCCGATTGAGCGGCCGCGTTTGATTTTTATTCTATTTCTGAACGTTGCGTACTCGTCTTCGTCCAGCGTAGAATTTTCTTCCTCGTCCGTTTCACTATCTTGGTCGGACTGACTTTTTTCGTTGGACGTGTCGCTATCATTGCCGTCATTGTAATAATGGATAGAATCGTGATCGCTGATGTAAGATGAAATGCCCGCTTCCCCAAACATCTCTAGCCCCTTGTGTAGTTCCTCGTTTGAGTTAGCATCCATTGCTGTCGAAAGCTGGTTTTTTATTTTATGGAGTTACCGTTCTGATCAGATAGTGAAAGTTGTGGTAGAAGTTGGGGGTTGATGTAAGTATTTTTTGAAAAGGTTACGGCTGATTTATCACTTTGGGGCTTCTTTCAGACAATCCATTTACTTGCTGCTTTTACCGATCGCTTAGTTTACCGAGCATGATGCAGGCTAATTAAATAAACAAAGAAAGCGGTTATTTTGTCTCTCGCTTTACTTTTCATAAGCGCTTCGATCAACTTCAATTCATTCACCTCTTGACAACCACTCCTCTACCAACTTTCTGTCATCATCCAATCAACACATCCAACACCACCTTCCTGTGTACTCATTTTACACATTGCTGTCAATCTGTGGCCCCAAACGACAAATACAATTGCAACTGTTATTTTCTCAGCTATACTTTGCACCAACGTCTCCACGAGCTATGTCGCTTCATACGACAGACATGAATTTCACACCAACCAACCTGGCCCAGTCCATCTCAGCAATTATTTCCGGTCAAGTAACCGACAACAATGTCATTGCGCACATACAGTTGTCCGGTATTTTTGATCAGCTCGAGCAAAATGAAAAGAATTGGCTGCTTTATGGGTTCGCGTGAGTACTTTGACTACTTCTAAATGTTCACTTTTTGACTTCTTCACAGCTTACTCATCAATTCATCATCTGAATTCACTGTCTTGAATGATCTTGACAGAGTTGTTTTTCATCCATTTGGTCAAGGACCCCAGTTTGGGCAAGGCATCTTTTATTCTCCGGATACAGGTGCATCTGAGCCCGCTTTGGAAACCATGGCCAAGATTCCAAGACCGCCAAATGCATTCATTCTGTATCGCAAAGATCACCACCAACTCGTCAAGGATGCAAACCCTGGCATTCACAACAATCAAATCTGTAAGTCAATTTCATATGCTGATAAGACCTATGAATTGATCATTTTTAGCTGTCATCCTTGGCCAAAAGTGGAATGGTGAGTCAACTGAAGTTCGCGACCACTACCTGGCCCTTGCGAAGCAGGCCAAACGCGACCATTTGCTTCAGTACCCGGACTATCAGTATCGCCCACGCCGCCCAGAGCAACTGAAGAGACGTATGACGAAAGAAAAGAAGCGCAAGTTGATGGCTAGATTTGTGGCCGAGGAGAATACCGCAGACAACGGCCAGGGCGCTAACTTGCCAGAGGGTACTTGATTGAATTATCCTGTCGCATATTCGCAACTAATATTTCTAGATGCCTCTGACCTCAAATTTGTCATGCCAAAGGGAGGCTCGCCAAATGTTCTTGTCCTTGGGGCTCATAGCCAGACAAAAATCGAGCTGGCGAAGAGCGTTATTAACAGCGCTGCCATGGATATTGACATTGTGTCCTGGAACTCTATTACCGCTGATGTTGACCTGATGCTGCAAGATGATGCCCTAATCAAAGAAGGCCGCATTCCCACCACTGGAGTTGCGCCTGGTGCTTATCTCTGGACAAGATAATGAGCGGAACAGGATTTGATACACCTACATGGATGATGTGGTCAATAACCCGCGGTCACTTCTTACATCATCCATAACTTCCAATTCCTCCCGTTGGGACACGGATATATACTTGAAGCTCTGCACATTTGAACATTCCAAACCAGTTTGAAGACAAGTTTTGCTTCAGTGCCATCCCCGAACTGGTTGCCCGGGCTTGTTTCTCACCGGAGCAATAACAACGCTGTATGGTGGCACGTTATAGTCAAATCTGTTTTCTTTTCGTTCGGAGGGATTTGGCTTACATACGACATCGAACACGCCAAATACCACCATGGCAGAATCAATCTTCGGTTGGCTATGGAACGATTCCAATAAAACAATGTTCATCGTATGGGTCCGTACTGCCAGTGACGATCTCAATAAGTAAGTTATTCACGCACCCATATGGCCTAAACGAGCTATGGGAACTATAAACTAACCTGAGTCAGGAAACTCGAGCATCGCACTTCTATGGTAATGAATTGCTAGTTTACGAGATGGAAGAAATTAGCTAGATATCGAATACAGATCGGGCAACAGGTTTCACCAGAAAGGGGGTTTGCTTTGGGTTTGTGATGGTTCTGGGATCCCAGCATCGCATGGGACAGAATAACTGAACCACCAATGTCCTTTTTAAATCAGAGAAAGCAATTCACTCTTTGTTGTGCTCGTTAATAATGGTTGTTGCCCAAAATGTGTCAAAGCATAAAACGTTGCCAATTCCCTTAATTCTTTTCGATTCCTGAGATCCCGATCCGTCCAGGGAAAGTTATCGTCCCTTACTAAACAAACATATTGTGCAATGAGAGACAAATCATCTATTATAGCCGCCGGCCGAAACCCAGTTATAGTTCTGTCATTCCAATATTCCATCACAGCACCAATGTTGCGCTGTTGCTCCTCCTGGCATTGATAATCCGGAACTTTCGGGAAGGTCTAAAAAATTGTGCACTTGACAAACCCCTCATTTGACATCAAATTCCGGGGCAACTGGCACAGTTGATACGGCTTTCATTTTCTCATTTCTGATGTGTTGCAACCTGAGTCTTAGCGAGCTAACCCAAAAAAGGAAATCTTCAAACCTTCCAGCTTGGGGCCCGTGCATCACCCCAAAATGGAAATCCCAAACCTTCAGCTTGGGGCCCGTGCGTCTTCCTGAAATGGAAATCCCAACCTTTCCAACTTGTGACCCATATAATCGGATTCGCGAAGGCGTTCTTTTACTATTCCAAATGAACCCCAACCATTTGAAGTCCAAGGTCTCTCTGTACACTGTAGTATCTCCTGCGCCTTTCTCAGAATGGTTCTGGTTGGCTACTACTTCAAAACTTATGGATCGAGAACGATTTCTAGATTGGGAAACTTAAAGCTTGGGTATATAGGTTTGTAAGTTCCAATATCTACACATATTAATGAGCGGTCACGTTGGATGCCTAGTAAAAAACGTAGGATGGATGCATCTCCTTCACTTCCCGGACGCTGTGTGTTCGTCGATATCTTTTGCCATTACGTCCAAGCCGTCACTCTCGGAGCCCAATAATTATAACTTGCTTCTTTCACTGAGCTTTCCTTGTAGCCACGAAAGAACAATCATCTAACAGCATCCGCAACCCATTCGCTGCTCCACATAAAGGTTCCACAGCGCCACTGTGTGCCTCTCTCCTTTTCGCCCGAAGGGCCGAGTGGTCTGGCACATATATAGAACGACCGTCCGCAATTCACGCCGGGTTTCTTCGTCGATAGTATTTTGCATGGCTCATTATGCTCGCAGCGAGGTGCTATACGCGTTCCTAGGATCTTTGACCATGACTCTTTGGCCACAATTGGGTCGAAGGTATCTTCTCCTTCGTCAATGTTGGCAGGAGTTGACAAGTGTTTAGCTTCCTCGCGGGCGTTGTAGCCTTCACTGGTGCTACGTGGAACAAGTCTCTCTTGGGTTTCCTGATCCGATCCCGAGGTTAACCCTTGCCTGAGGTATGGACTGGGAGAATCATTATTATTGGTAAAGTTGGAAGGTGGGGTATTGCGCTGCGTTGCGTTGGCATTGGGCTCTCCACCCGGGTTTTGTGTTTTGGGCATGAAGAAGCCTTGTAACGTGCTTTGCGCCATTCTCTGCGGATTCTTGCTTATTGAAGCCTTTGCACTGGCAGGTTTAGTGCGTTTTTGATCTTTTTGAAAGGGCAAAGATTCCGCAGAGCGCTTGCCCTTAGAAATCACTGAGTTGATTACTTTGCCATTATCGCAGATAGATGCTGCCTTTCCCTCTTGTTTTATAACTCCAGTCTGTGGAGCCGTATTAGAAGGACGTCTTATACCCCTTTCCTCCACTCCATAGCCATCACCTACTGTTGGGCGTTCGGGCTTGGTTTCACCACCAACTCTAGCCAGACTTGTTGTGTGGCTTTCTTCGTGGGTAAGAGGCGGTATCTTGGTAAACATGTCCCGGATATTACGCCTTCTATCAAATTCCGGGAGGAGTTTGGCGGAGGTGGGGAGTAGATCTTTGACAGTCCAGTCACGCTGGCGAAAGCCATCTTGAAACATTCCCACGGCGTTCATAACGTCTCTAATATCAGTTTCTCTCCCGTCGAGCTGTATCTTATCGCTGATGATTGCATAGACTGGACAGTGGTCCGATCCCATAAGCCCTTCCTGAGTATTTGACTCGGAGAACCAATCTTTGCAGGCTAGACTAGCGCATATATAGTCGATGCGAGATCCAAAGTTGCCTGGCCGTGCATTCTTTTTCTGATCCCAGCACGTGAACATGCCTCTCCGTTGCTTGTGGAATTTACGGCATATATCTGTTAGAACCGGCCCAGCTCGACATTCATCTCTTTCGCCATATACTTTTCCATGTTCAACCAAATGGTTAAACAGCCTTCGAGCTGGCGTAGAGAAAAATTCTTCAGCAGTAACTCCTTCCTTTCGCATTCGCTCTTGGGCATTCGCCGTATCAATCTCCTCCCGGATAACATTCAAGTCCCCGGCCAGTATCACTCTCTTTCCAGCATCCACTAGATTTCGAATTCTCGCATCGAGGGCATTTAAAAAGCCTATACGAAAATGATCTCTGGTTTCGTCACGGTTGGCTGGGCAATAGGTTCCGATCAAAACAAATGCAGGGAATTCGAGTATCAAGCAACGGCCTTCTGAGTCGAGTGTGGCAGCATCTAACGTACAATCCCCGTACTGTGATATGGTCGGATATCCGCCGATCCTCTCATCGTCGGGGAGATCAAAAAAGCTTTGCGAGCTGCCAGGGGGGCAAAGAATGCCAGTAATTCCTTCTTCGGCTCGGATTGGGGAACAGACGCTTGAACGAGTATAGATGGCGACCCCAGAATACCCTGTGGCGTTGGATGAGCATAATCAACTACGTAAACTGTCAAGAATCGCGCAATTACCTTTTTTATGCTTGGGGAGACTGAAATATGCATCCCAACCAGGCACCAGAACCATGTCATCTTGGAGGTCCTTTCTCTGGATTTTTGTCTCCTGCATAATAACTATATCTGCCTCAAGGAGGTCAAACATTGCCTAATTGATTGTCACTATGGGTTCATTTCTAATCTGTTCAAGAATCAATATAGTTGAACCAACCCCAAACGTTTTCTTCTCTCGCCATGGCTGATATCCAAATGGGTTCCTGATGAGCGTGAGTGATCTCAGCTTAGTTGCAGACATGAATAGCTTAAACCCGACTTCCTTCAATAGATGGTATTAAGCATGGGGGTACTGACCTTATCCCATTCACTGCGAGGAAATAAGTTACTGTATTGGTATGTTCTGAGAGTAAACTTACCATTCCAAGTCGTTATACGTAACCCCATGGTGAAGTATCAGCATATGATGTTAGGTGCACCAGTGAGTTCACTGCATCACTCCCATAAACTTATAAGCATCCACAGATGAGGTCTCCGAAAACTTTGATGCAGCTTATCAATATATTTAGGCCTTTTAACTTGGCTGAAGACTCACCATAGAGCATCATCAACCACGTGACTGAACATATCTGGGATGCGGCTCGACTCTCTGATGACTAATCGGTTATGACTAGTGTGAAAGTCGGTCCACCTCATCGTTCTCCGAGGCAATGCTCAATTGACTTCCAATTGCATGTAATTAAAGCACCATGTTCTCTTCACGTACCTTTGTTCGTGCTGCGGCACCTCTTCGCTCCCAAGCAGTGCGACAAACTATTCAGAAGCGTCTTGCACACGCTGAGACCAAGCTCCCAGCTGGCGTCCAGGATAACGCTTTCAACCGCGAACGTCAGGCCGTCAAGGACCATGCGGCCGCTACCTCTGGTAAGTTGTGGAAATCGATGCCAGAGTAGAATGTGAATTGATGCTGACTTGTTGTAATACAGATTTGTGGCGTAAACTTTCGATCTAGTAGGTTGGCCCAGCTCCACTGACCCGAGGATCGGAATCCAGCGTTTCCACGGATCATGGATAGCGACGAGAGAGCAGGATAGGCAGAAGATGGTTGGGGGGTAGGCGAATGATATAATGGAAAGCTGACCATGCACAGTGCTGTGATCCCTTGCCTGATCATTTCCGGTGTCAACGCTTACAACCTTTGGAATGAGCATTGGGAGCACTGGGCACACAGAGAGCCACTGGAGGAACGCCCTGAGTACCCATACCAGAATGTCCGCTCCAAGAACTTCTTCTGGGGAAATGGAGACAAGACCGTTTTGTAAGAAGCCACCGCAATATCCAACATACAGGCTGGACTGCCGCATTTTTGGGGGATTACAATTACTAACCCATATTATAGCTGGAATGATGCGGTTAATTACCACAAACCTGCGGAATAAGCTGGACACGTTTTTTGTTTTTTGAAGGAGCTATAATGGAAAAGTGACCACATTGTGTGGCGATGGCTCTGGAAATAATTGAGGACAGAGAACCTGTACATTATCTTGCAGTCTACATAAACAAACGAGCTGAGAGCAGCATCTCATATTCTACGCTATTAATTTTATTCATGTCGTACCTCGGCCTGTCATCGGGGCAACGTAGAAGGTACAGCCTCGTAAATCTTCGATGAGATGCCGCCTTTTTGTTGTACTCTGGAACACGACGATCGCAAGGACAGGAAAAGTAGACACGAAACAATTTTACTGTAATACTGTGAGGGAAAAGAACACATCTGTAGCAATAGCTGTTTCAGTACATATTGAAACTCCATTGGGACATACATGTCGGACGAGAAGAGGGAGACTGTTCTCGCCCCGGCAAATGGACCGCGACTGCCAGAGGACCCGGACATTCAAGACGCTGGCCAAGAGCCAGGCATCGGGTCACAGTATTATGTTTGTTTTCATGTAAAACAAACGAAGCCGGAGATAAAATCTTTCAGATAAACCTATTTGTTTCCAGTGTTTCGATTCTGCCTAGACCTTTCATTTAGTCCTGGGGTCATCATGACGAACTCTTTTTTGTCTTGTAATTTATGCCACCATCAAGTCATTACACACCCCCTTCACATCCACCACTGCCTCAACTTATCCGAGAGCGCTTAGAATTAACTCTTTCTTCGCAATACACTCGCTCATTCTTATTTTATCTCCTAGCTTGGACCATTCGCCAAGACAGCGCCCGATGCCCTCCAGGGCCAGTATTAACATATCCTTCCGTTGCAAACTCTGGGGGATAGCTTGTCCTGCTTGCCCCATGTAGGCATCCACTTGGAAACCCCATAACTCTGCAGATAATGCGGCATCCTCACACTCCAATGCACGTGGAATAATAGTGGTGAGAATTCGAGATGCGGCAGAGAACTCATACAACGAGGTGAGAACAGAGGCAATAATTCCCATGGCCTCCCACAAAGGCGGAAGTAGGTGCGCTCGCCAAGCGATAGTTGCTGCACGAACTGCAACTGAGAAGCCTTTCTGTGGACGGCCACATTTGTTGAAGAGAAGAGCTTTCATGTTCAGAAGCTTGAGGCGGAAGAATATATCCTCTCCTTCGCGTTTGAAACCCAACGCTATTTCTTCGACGCGGCAAAGGGCATTGTCGTAATTACCGCGCTGGATCATTAACTCGATATGCAGTATATTAAGCTCAAATGAAATGTCTGGGTCGCCATCTCGGCATTGGAGGAGCTGTGACAAGAGTTGGTCTGCACTATCGTAGTTCCCTCCGTGTATGTCTTGCCGTACTTGCAGAATTCCACGAAATATGAGCCAGTATTGGCTTGCCTTCAGTGACCGCAGAGAGTTTGGGTCTAGCTGATCAAGTTTTGCACGAGCTTCAGTGTATTGGCCATTCTGACCAAGGAGGTAGGCAGAACGGCAAGATATTTTGAGAACGTCGTCGAACGGGGCGAGGCGGGAGTAACTGTGCAGGAAGCCTTCGCAATATGACCACGCAAGGTATGTGATGCCGAGACGGCTCCACAGAGATGACTGTAGCAACATCTGGACCCCGACGTTACTCATCATGTTCTTACTTACAGTGAGCTGTGAACTCCTCAGGATATTTTCAAATGCACCTGAGACGCTTTCTCCGGCAGAAAGCCCCATCTTGGCCTCACTGAGGAGAGATGAGCCCCACAAGCTCCACATACCCGACTCTTTGGCCTTAACACGAAGAAACGTAAGGCCCTCTCTTTCTATCCCCAACATATTGGTCCTGTCCGCAGAGTTTATAACCGTTGGGTGTGCTTTGCCGAAATGATACAACCAACTCAAGCTAAAGTTTAAACAACCCATATCTTTATTCTCTCTTGCTGTGGACACTGTCTCTTGCATTGCAGCCGCTGCTTCTTGATAGCATCCAAAATCAGCTTGAAGTACTGCAAGATTTAGCAATGCATACTGATAGAACAATCTGTCTCTATTCTGCATGGTATAGTCGAAGAATCTATGCAGGTTGTCAAAGGATGTGGGATAATCTCCCGCTCGCCACGCATCAAGAAATCTAACGCACATTAGACGAGATCTTGCAGTCAATAACGTAGATGTAGCCATACTTAACATAATGTGATAAGCTTGGTATCATGACATCGCCGCCAAGGATCTCTTCAAATTGTTGCTGAAGAGTCTCTGAAACTCTGTTTCCAAGTTCTTCTATGATTAGTTGTGCATATGCGCCTGGGGAATGGCCACTTACTCTGCATCTGCTCGATTTGGAACTCAAGCAGTTTCTCGACGTCATTTGTGCTAACTAACCCGTCTGATCGCCCATGGTTCGTAAAGACGTCGGGATAGGCTACATTGACTAATGTTTGCAACATATTCTGGTCCCACTCTTTGTCCGCCTCTTCCAACACGGCATCGAAGCTCCAGGTTCCCGCGGCTGGATTCCTCCTCTTCCAAGTACTTAAGGTAACCTGCCGATATGAAATAAAGCTTGTCCACAGGTTCAGTGTATCCTGAAACTTCAGCCTGGTAAACTCCAATTGCGCTCTTCGCACAAAAGCCCCAAATGGGCTTGCCCTCGACAGTAAGATCATAGTTTGACTCGGCGGGGGAATCCCGATATCCGTGTCCATTTGGGTATCCTCGCGGGTTTTGATGAGCAGGTGCGACCTCCGTTCAAAGAACACATGCAGGGCATGGAGTGAGTTGATATCCCACAACTTCATCAAGAATATATCCCATAATGTTCGGCCGGGAAGGCCAGACGCGGACGGATAGGCACTAAGAAGTCTCTCAAAGTCCTCGATTGAAATGATAAAATTCGCACGATCTTCCCGTGTTTCGTTGCTTGAGAAATGATCACGAGGCTTTGGAAGACTTGGAGGCAGTAAATTAGAGACAATAAAAGACAGTATGGGAACTGTAGATGGGATTGGAACTGCTGAATCCGTATACAATTCGATCAGGCATAAAAGCCCGATACTGGCAGGAGTCAAGTATCTTGCCATGACGAAGGCTTCCTGGGTGGTTTGTAAGGGGATACAGCATATCTTGGTTGCTAGCTCCAATGGACTTTGCTACAGTTAATTGTGGCCGTAAATCTCCAGATCTAAACCCATTGTTCTGCTTAAACCGTCACCAAGGTGGTTTGTCTCGAGGCGTATCTGTGGTTCCAAATAATCGCGTTACATGTTTGCATTGAAAGCAAATAATTCGCGTGGTCACGTGGCATATCCGCACCAGTATATTCTCAGGGAGTGATCAAGTTTGGCTACTCAATATCACCCAGTCTTGGTCATTACACAAGTGCTAAGTAAGCTACGAAGGTTTACCGCCATTCCATCTGATATTCGCGCCATGTTTGCTCTTCAATTGGCCTTCCTCCAACCCCCCATCTTCCATAGAACTGTCCATTGTGGCATTGTTCGTTGCCCATATGCTCTCAATAGAAATATCAAACTTTCCCGGCACTCGATCGATCAAGCCAATACCAATAGTCCTCACCTTTTGCCGCATTAGTTCTGTTTGTGGTTCCATCACAGTTCCATGATTCGTGCGAACAAAATCATTCCACTTAATGAGGATAGTTTCCCATTCTCCCGGTTTTCGAGCATATACCCTGTGCTGATGTATATCGCTCGGTACAATAGATTCTGTTTGTAGGTTGACGAAGTACTTCCGTCCATCAGACTTTATACGCATGGCCAAGTATGTGTATGGGTCGATGTCCCAGAGACTTTTTCCAAAGATCGTCGGTGGCCTGTCTCGAGTTCTCCAAGCAGCATAGCCGGTCCGTTGGATTTGAGGTTTGTTTGCTGGAAGATCAATTGATATGTTGCCGTGAAACCTTGCATATCCCCGAGTGTTATTTGGTGACTTGGAACTCGAGGAGACATCGGGCGGGTTCCAGTCGAGATTGGCTTTGGTAAATCCACCCATATCGGCATCGGACATAACTTTACATGCGGCGATTTGTTCTGGGCTGTCGAAAGTCTTCAAAACGAAAGGCGCCGTGGGAAGCCTAACAGCTTCACCCTTTAATGCTGCCAAGGTGAAAAGGATCAGCAACTCGTCATTGATGAGAAGGTATAGTAGTAGTAGTAGGGACTGGCTTCCCTACCTAGCTTTGAATATCTCTGCAACTCATCGATGCTTCGACCAATAAAGCCTCGGTTTAAACTTCCGGTGACCCTCATTCTGACCTCCGGGGAAGCTTGTATCTCACTTCTTTCGGTCTCGGTCTCGATATCAGACGTCGTACCCGGGTGATCGTGGCAGTGTAAAAACAAATTAATTTAAGAAAGACGCCGCTTGTTCAGTATTACAGGTAAAGGCATTCCATATACATTTAAATAAAGCTTGTGGCCACCGAACAAGATGAAAGCAATGTCTCCTGTTACTGCTGGTGCCATGGAGGCAAGTTGACCGTCCATCAATCTTTTGAGGCTCAACATTGTCGGATAAATTAAGGCCCCTCGGCACAATTTTGGTCCGTGCCCATCCCCCCCTAGTCTCCATCCTCCCATGCAGCTTGGTACTCCAACGTCATACGGCCAACAACAAAACTTGTAAGTTTATGAGATTCTGAGCAGCATCTGCTGAATGAAGAAGCCATCCATACTTTCATCTTTCTCTTGAAATTTACGTTTGTTCGGTGTCTTAGATTTTATGGCGGCTTCTAATATTCCCTGAATTGCCACCACACAGACACGAGATCGTGCCTCAAACCCAGGAGTCTCAGCGGTTAAAGGTGTTAGAGAGCAATCACTGCGTGCCAGGTGTAAGATAGATTTCAAGCACTTGCCTCTGAAATTTTTGTTTTTCCTGGATCTATGTTTTCGTTGGGTAGCTCAGATTTGGTGCTTTGTTTTACATACAATTCCTATTTTCCCTTCCAAGGCACTGTCCGGGGGGAAACTTCGTACGCGCTCGGGTTTGGAGCAATCCAACAACTGTCACTGGCGCCCGCTATAACGTTCTCATGGACGTACAAGTCTGTTCATCATGTATTCAAATGTTGCTGTTTTCGTGGAATAATATCTTTGCATTTGAAGTGATATTTGTTCATCCTTGGGGCTACATTGGTGCTCTTCGCCGTCTCCCACTACATGCTCATTACAAATATCACGGCGTTGTCGAAATAATTGCATCACCATGATCAGGTTTCTTTGTTTAATTGGAACTATTCGAACTTAGAAATAATCGACGCCGCTCTCCAAGCTACAGCTGGCATCAGGTCGCGGCCTGGAGAGGAAGCGCGGTCACCACATGACCCCCCCTATTCGCGCGTAAGGCCTCGTGGTCGGGATGACACCCCCCCAACACCACCCCCCCCCCCTCTCCGGCGCAAAATTAAGCCGACTTCCAAGCAAACACACAACCCCATTCAGCTGTTTGAGCGCTCGCGCTGGCCCAATATCCTCAAATGCGTATAGCGTCAATTAACTAGCGTGGTTCAGGGTCAAATAAATTAACCCCCCCCCCAACACCCGCCGTCCTTCCAACCTTTTTCATTCTTGCCTCTTATTCCTGTTTACTCGTATTTCCGGTCCACACTCACTTTCATTCTACGTTCCTTATTTCCCAACCCCTTCAACCTCTTTTCCTACCTTCGTTATTTCCCCAACACTCTCTCTCTTTTTCTAACACTCTCATTTTCTTTCCTACCTTTTCTATTTCCCAACGCCCTCGTTTTCTTTCCTACCTCTTCTATTTCCCAACACCCTCGTTTTCTTTTCTATCTTCCCCATCTCCCAACACTCTCACTTTCTTTCCAACCTTCCTTACGTTCCCAAGGCTCTCATTCCCTTTTCCTCTTTTCCATTTGTCATCTACACTCTTTTCATTTGTCCGCACAAGCAGATTCTTCAGGTTCTCTAACTTTTCAATTCCGACAAAGGTAAGTGGTAATGTTTGGCACAGATGAGTGGCGGCTTTCTACCTCACATCAAGTCGTGCGGCTTTCCCTTGTGACACCAGAATTCCAATTTGCACTGTTTTGCAATGCGCTAACATAGCTACCAGTCCTCGTTACAGTCCAATACGGTCTCCAGTCACTACAATGTCCAACAAATCCAAGATCAGCGCGGCTGAAAAAGAGATCTGCTTTGGATTTATTCAGAGCCACCTGAGTGCCGAATCATCCAAGAGCACCCGTTCCAGCGACAGCAACTCTGAACCCGCTTCCACTGATGATGCCCCTTGCAAGGATCATGGTACGCTTCTTTACGCCTATTCTTCAGCCCCATTTTTTTAATCCTTCCTTTCAATGTTTGTTTCTTTTTTTGTCCAATACCGCGCCTCACTTTCTTTCCTATTTTAAGCATTGTTGGTGAGAGTCGGAACTTGTTAACAAGTATATCGCAGGTGACTTAGTCGTTGTTAAAAGAGAGCAGCCTACGGCAAGCGATACTGGCAGTGTTCATACCCCAGATCGTGGCATGTCAAATGCCATCACTTCCATCGAGTATGAATCTCTGCTGTTGTGATTTAATTTCCGCTGACAATCTTCAAGCACACGCTCTTCGTTCATCCGTCTTGGCAAGGAAATACAGGCCCAGGATCCTTTCAGTGCCTGTATCCCTTCTGATGAGACTGAAGGATCTCCTTCCAGTCGCGGTATGCGCCGTCGTGCTGCCCGGGAGCATGTGAAACAGCTCAGGTCTTGCCGTTCAACTCCATCCACGAATGATAAGATCATGAAGAACTGGCGTGTCGCTGAACCTACTTCCGACAATTTCTCCCCAACAAAGGCCAAGCACAACAATGCCAGCCCACAAGCGTGCATTCCGGAGTCTGTTATTATTGACAAGAACAATTGCCAGCTATATTATTCCCCGGATAGCTGCCTCTTCGTTGCCAAGTAAGTATCATGTAATCTGAGTTGATCAGCTTTTTAACATGATGATACCAGTTTGAACAGCCAACATGACGAGGTTGAGCTTGAAGCCGCAGTCACCGAGGTATTCCGCAAATATGGCACCGTCTATGTCAAGATCACCCGTGATAAGAAAAACATGCCAATGGGCTTCGTTCAGTTCACCGTGAGATTTGCTCATGTTTTAGCAGTTGGGCCTCTGCTAACGTCAATATAAGAATAGCTCTGATGCTACCCTTGCCAGAGAAAAAGCCAAAGGAACTGTTATTTTCGGCCGTGGGTGCCGCATTGAGTGGTCCAATGCGAACCGTATGTACACCCTACCCAGTCTTTAGTTACACTTTTTAAAATAGTAACATCTTGTAGGTAATTACCACCTGACACGCCATGACGGTATCGAAGTTACCGAAGATATGGCTCGTGCAGTCCTTGAGGAGTTTGGTGAACTTGAGCGTGTTCACTTTCCATCCGAAACGGAGATTGTCATTTTCAACCTCGGCCGTGGCCCTCTGGTCACGTTTGTTAACTATCAGAGTGGCCGAGAGGCATTGAATGTAAGTTACGTCAAGTGTATTTTCGTCTCCAATTTTTACTCACAGATCACAGGAGCTACGTGACTCTGATGAATGGAACTTCCAAGCCAAGATCAGTGAGCGTAACTCGTCTCCTTTTCAATCTGGAAAGTCGACAGCCTCTCGTAGTTGTTTCACTGCGAAAACCTACCTCGAAAATTACGACGTCGACAGGCGCTCTATTTTCGTTGCCAACCTCCCAGCAAATACTACGGAGTCTCAGGTCCATGACCTCTTTGATAACATGGGTCACATTGTCAACATCACCATTAATCGTCGCCCATCCGTTCGTGAGGGTATGTCTGAAATATCCATTCCCAGTCCCAAGCTTGAACTGACTTCATTCAGGGTGTGACGTGAATGTTTTTGCATACGTGGAGTTTGCGAATCCAGGTTCCGTCCAGGAGGCAATTGAAGCTATGGTAATACCTAGTCCCTACCCATCACTCGGCAATTAGAGTCTAACATAATTTAGAATATGTATTCTTATGGTGGCAGTCGCCTCAAGGTTGATCAGAAGAAGCCACAGGATATGATCGCATCTGCTCGTCGGAAGCCTCTTGTTCAACGCATCACACACGATGGCAATGGTACCACGGCGGTGACTCCATCGTACTACGGGTCACCATATCCATACATGGGATATCCGCCAACCCCTTATACCGGTAGCACCTACCCCGGATATGCGCATTATCCCTACCACATGGCACCTTACTGCTACCCTGGCAGCCCTGGCTATACCGCAACCCCAGTCTCCGACAGCAGCAATGGTCATGGCCATGCCACTACTGGCCCGCCTCCAGTATTTGCCATTCCAACTCCGTATGGACAGGTTGATTACTACGGCCAGAATCAGGTGCTCCCGTACGCTGTTCAATACGGTCCGCAGGCTCATATCTTCCAACACACGCCGACTAGCGATGGCTCGGATGCCAATGTTTTCAACACTCCTTCCGCTAGTGGCGAAGCTATCGAATCGTACCAAAGTGTGCAGTGAGCACGCCGAATCGCGTGTCATGGGCGTTGTCCGTTGATGTGATAGATCTCGCTCACTCAACTGGTCATTTCATCGCCAAGCGACAAATATTCTCTCTCTACTTTTCTATCAACTAGCTTTCTGTCATGGCTTTCTCCGCACTGGTGCTGATGAATATCTCTGCTTCGATTTCTCCGGCCAAATGCAATTCGCTTTGTTGATATATTATGCGACTCGTGGCCTTCGACAGGTTCGATCAGGATGTCGTCTACCAATCATTCTGTCTCAACGCACTGATCTGCTACAGCTCTTGCGAAGAGTTTTTCGTGCCAGCCTGTGGCTGGTTGCCGAGAAATATATCAGATGGCATCGCAATTTTTCAACAAGCTGGTTCATGTGGAAACACTCTGTTTTCAAGGTTTTTCATGCTGGTGGCATGATTTTAATAGTAATATTGGCCCGCTCCGCCGGTTTCTGCATAATCATGGCAAATCCGACATAGGATAGGGTTCACTCCAAACACCAACACCCAAAGAAAGCAATTGCTTGCAGCTATTTCAGTTAAACTGCTCGGGCTAGCTCCTGTAGATAGTGGTTTACAATAATAAGCGGCTTTCAGTAAACTTTGTGCGAATTACCAGATTGAAATACTTTTTGAAAAATGTGTTGTCTTCTATATAACGTAACTTTGTGTCCTCTTGGTCTATCACCACGGCTAGAGACGGCATGGCATTAGTGCGGCACGTGGTAGCTAAAAAGTTACTAGTTACTAACTCGAATTAGAGTGACATCCAAGAAGCAAAGCTAACCAAAGCTAACCAAAGCTAACCAAAGCTAAACTGGCGATACCGGCCGGGATGGTGTGTCAATTTCTATTTCTTGTACGTACTCGTACCTTTTATTTATTTCATCCGTACTTGGCTATTTATTGATGGCCCACTGCCATTTTATCTTATCGTTTCCATTGCTGTGACGCCGAATTCAAAGGGAAAAAAAAACTTCCAACAAAGCCTTCAAGTCTTGAAAGTCAACTTGCCATCAGCTTCTGTCGTGTATTCTCAACCCAAGGCATAAACGTTCCAAGATCACGCGATGGGGCAACCTTCCACGGAGGCATCGAATGCCCTGATCTATATCACCTATGGTTCCTTCCTGTGCGCCTCTCCCCCATCAAATCTTTGCTACCAGTCTCTCTCTCTCGTGGTAAGAAGGGTGTTTTAGAACTAACTGATCGTGCCTTCAGGATTTTTGGGATCGCCATCGCATGGCGGCTCCGGCATCAGACCAAAGATGAATTCCTCTCCAGCAACAGAACGCAGTCTGGTTAGATAACCTCCACACAGCCCTTCAATGCCCGGCGTCAATTCTGCTCCCCAACAGCTGCAGCGCCTCCCCCAATTGATACCCCCCGTACTGGAAAGATAGTAGCTAATGTTGAATCATAGCGGGACCGTTGGCGCTTAACTTTGTCGCTTCTGGTGAGTACTTTGTGGCGCCCTTGCTTTCGATTCCGTAAACGGCGGCAGCAATTTTCGTATATACGAATTCCCAGCACGAACAAGCAACATGAATATCGCCCAGTAGAGTGAATACTCTTCGACAGATCCCAACTGCAAGCCATGAGTTATGAAATCATAAGGTTCGTATTTGCAGAAAATACCGTGCACGCCTCGAGCCTTCTTCTTGGCACTCTAGAGCAAGCACTTTGCAGAATAGGAATTCGGCCTGTGTTGGCTTTGGAGGCCAGGGAGGTGGCAGAGGGCGGCATTGTGTGGCTTCACTACGGGCGCTGATCCTGGCAAATAATTGGGATACACCTCATTCCCTATGTTCACATAGGGGGAGATATCTCAGTATTTTGCCCAGGTGAAGCTGAGATTGTACCGTGATTACTCGATCAAGTTAATGCTTGCGTGGGAAAGTGCTGCCGCCTCGAAACCCCTTCCCCCCATTGTTACAGAGGGCTAACATTAGGTTTTTCTCCGATTGAACAGCCCTGGGTTCCGGTATTCTGTTCTCATACCCGCAACTAGCTGCTCTTACTGGCGTGCAAGGCGTGATTGTCTATGCCATTAGTTCAGCAGCCCCTCTTATGATATTTGCTGTTCTTGGCCCAATTATTAGAAATAAGTGCCCCGAGGGCTTTATTCTCACAGAATGGACAAGACAAAGATATGGCGTTGCTACAGCTATGTTCCTGAGCTTTCTCACACTGGTCACAATGTTTCTATATATGGTAGCAGAGCTCTCTGCAATGCAGCAAATCGTCGGAGCATTGACAGGAATGGATGGCCTGCCAGCAATCATCGTGCAAGCTGTCGTAACGACGATATATACATGTATGTCATTCTTACCTATTCATGCTCTTTTGCTGATCGTCATAGCTCTCGGTGGCTTCAAAATCTCATTTATAACCGACAATATCCAAGCAGTCATGGTCTTCTTTTTGGTTACAGTTGCCACTATCACCATCGGTGTCAAGACGAATGTGGATCGCAGCCTAGTGGAATCTTCCGGTCTACTCAATGCTACTCTCCTAGGCTGGCAACTTCTGTATATTCTTCCAGTCGCCGTTCTCACAAATGACTTCTTTCTTTCTAATTTCTGGATCCGCGCTTTCGCCTCTCGAACTGACAAAGACCTCTTTATTGGGGTCTCGAGCGCCTCGGCTATAGTGCTTGTCATCCTGACGCTCGTTGGTGTCACGGGTCTGCTCGCCGTCTGGACCGGGGCATTGGCACCTGGAGAAGACGGCTCCATCGCGTTCTTCCTCCTTCTCGAAACGCTACCCAGCTGGGTTGTCGGAATTGTCCTGGTCATGACTGTTACGCTTTCTACAGCTGCGTTCGACTCCTTCCAATCAGCCATGGTTTCTACTGCTTCAAATGATCTATTCAGGAACAAACTCAACATCTGGGTTATTCGAGCCGCGATAGTGGCGCTTATATTCCCTGTCGTTGTGATTGCTCTCAAGGCGCCCTCGATCTTGCAGATCTACCTGATCTCCGACCTTGTTTCTGCCTCAACCATTCCCGTGTTGGTTATAGGTCTTAGCGACCGCTTCCACTGGTGGCGCGGCTTTGAGGTTGTAATTGGCGGTCTTGGCGGGATTCTTACAGTATTCATATTTGGAACAATCTACTTCGGAAACGCCCTTGATGGCGCAAAGTTGATATTGCTCGAAGGCGGACTATACGCTAATGACTGGAGTGTGTTCGGTGCTTTTGTCGCTGCTCCCTTTGGAGGACTTCTTTGGGGCTTTGGTGCACTGGTCGCTAGACTTAGCTTTCAATGGCTTATTGCGAAGATAAAGGGGCAACGCTTTGATTCCCTCGACAAGCCAGATTACCTCATTCGTCCTCGGATTGTGGACGCCAATGAATATACCGACAGCGGCGACATTACGGCCGCTGATGGGGAGGGGGTTATCACGTCACACCCAAAGGGGAAGTTCTTCTAGAGCTGCTAGGATCATAATAACTTTAGGAGCTGCGCCCTTGCCCACAATGCGGGTTTTTGGAGAGGTGGGGGGAAGGTTGTTATGTGTTTGGTGGTCAACTGAAATTGTGGAAACTCGGTGAGGGAGAGTATAATAATAGGAAGGTATTAATTCCTATATATCATACCAAATTATTTCTACATATATAGCCACATTCACCGTACATGAAACAAATTAAACTCACAGGTGAAAATCCTGTGTTGCAAAGTATCCGTTCCTGTCGGAATTGGTAGCAGTTAGGGGTTCACAGTACTATAACATCACATAAAGAAACTTATACAGCAAAGATATTTTCGAGACTTCTTCAGCATGCTATTAGCCCTATGAGTTTTCTATTCGGTTCTTGTTGAAGTATTGTAAATTGTTTTTATACATTGCACTTATACACTGCCGTTGGCATGCAAATATCTTACAAACCCTGCTCTTCCCTGTTTCTCGTGCCTTCACTCCAGCGACTTCCTTTTAGCTTCCTCAATTGCTTCTAAGGTAGTTTCCTCTGTGGTCCCCCACACCATCCAGTCGTTCTCTTTCCCCTCCCACAGCATTCTCTGGATTACCACATATTCCATTACATCCCTCTCTTCGCCAGTACCCGCCACCAGACTCCCATCTGCTTTATACCTACTTAGCCTCTGTCTGCTGCAGATACGCACTACGGCCTGCCGAACCCCCGCATCATCAACCGGGAGCGTCGCAGCGCGGTTACTCATTACTCGTGGGCTGCTCGTGTACTTTATCACTTCCCACTTCCACCGCTCGCCGCGAGGCCGCGTATGGATGCGCGATGCGAAAGAGTCATAGAGGCCTTCACACGTTATCTTCTTCAGTAGCTCGATGTTGCCGGCTGCGAATGCAGTATACATCTGCTGGTGTAGCGCGACAGCCGTTGGTGCGGTTTTCCGAAAATGGATTTTTAGGCCATGCTTCCGGTTCGAAAATCGATATATGGTTATTACGAGAAGGTCAGAGACTTTGCGCTTCAAGCGTGCCCATTGTAACTTGGCAAGAGCGTTCGGGGACGTGAACAGGGAGGGACGGTTGGCTCCGGATGGAGCGACTATGGTTTCTGTTGGCGGGCATCTTAGTAAAAAACTTCGTTATAGCGAGGCATTCGCAAAATCTTGGGCATACCTGGTAGCAAGCCAAAGTCGGACGTCATTTGGCTCATCTCTTTGGCGGCAATGCGTACACTGCGCTCCGACGGAACCCTTGGCTGCTGTGCCTGCTCTCTGTTGTTGAAGGCGCCGCGAGGAAGACCATGACTAAAGGTTCGAGTCTGTAGGAGAGGAGACCGAAGGGCTAAACCCAGTGCTGGACGCCGTAGTAAGTGCGCCATGTTTGCGATTCTGTCGAGGGAATGGCGCAGACTGCGTCCCATAATCTTGAAGGAGGCCCAGAACTTTTTGATCAGGTCTGGGTCGGTAAAATAGTAGGGCCGGTTGTTCCCTCGATTACCGATGTCAACATGCTGGTAGAAACGTCAACATATTTGCGGCCCTTATTTGGAGGCCGCCACCCATGAACATAGACAAGGACGGGTACAACTGGTCGGTACATACAGAGCTGCTCATGTAGCCCAAGGGTTCTTAGAAAAGAATGTACATAATAGCTACTTTAGAACTTGAATTCAAATGGGAAGTCTATTGCATAGCTATAAATTACCATCAATCTGTAATGAGGTTCAAACCATAGCGATAGGGCCGCTCAAGTACGTAGGTCACAAAATGTCCACGTTTCAGCCGGGTCCGAACTTGATCTTGCCGCCCATGACAATGGTGACCGCGGGACGTCGACAACCGCACCTCGCCCAGGTCACTTCAAGTGCTCCTCCACCACCTTCCCGCCTCTGCTACGCTCCTCCTCCTCCACCAATATCCAAGGTGCCCTCATATTCATCCACTGGGCTGAGAACTGTACATATAATTTGACCGAGTGAGTTCTGACTTGCCGCACCCATTATGGTCTAAATGCTTCATTCTAATCGTACATCGCTGGATAAAGCCATGATTGCAGGATGGGTCCTTCACCCACCGTCAACAATATCGCGCAGCGCCAGCCCCAGCAGCCACGTCCGGTCATATTCGGCAGCTCCTAAATCCCCCCCAGACCTGTCTTCGAATCGCACAGTGAGAGCCATATCCACATCCGCGCTTAACAACAGCTCTACAAACTTGAGTGCCAGCGCTGCGTTAGTGGGAGGCTCACAACGCTCGAGCTCCTACAACGACGAGGACGAGAGTATGAGCACCATTCCAGATCCAAGAAGCCGGACCATGTCTCCTCCCGACGGCGCACAGCCACCAAGCCCCTCACACCATCCGGACCTCAATGACGAGGTCGCGACATTAAGCAACAAGCTTATCAATGCAATCAACCATCAAACAAATCTAGGAGACATGCTGAACCAGACACGTTCAGAGCTGGATGCATCTCGGGAACGTATCAGGCAGCTGGAAGCTGAGGCTGAAAGTCATGCTAGCCAAATCACAAATGGCTCCCTGGTGGATTTTGGCGTCGTGGAGGCTGAAAGAACAAAGCTTTTAGCAAGTTTGACTGAGGAGGCAAAGAAACGTGGCACTGCTGAGAAAGAGAAAGCAGCCATTGAATTGGAACTGGAGAACCTCACCACGGCTCTTTTCGAAGAGGCCAATAAGGTTTGTGCTTCACATTGTCTGATGGTGTTTGCTGACCCCAGGTAGATGGTCACAATTGCTCGGGAGAACTCTCAGCGAGATCACGAAGTCATGGAAAAGAAAAATGAGATGCTCAAAGCTCGACTAGCAGATACAAAGACGCTACTTAAGTCACATCAGGAACAGCTGGCGGAACTGAAACGAGTTATGGAGCAAATGCAGGAGCAGAAAGAAGACCAGTCTACCGCCTCAGCGCCTCCAACGCCTGGGTTGAAGCAATTTGATGACAAGGACGACAGTATGGTGCCGGGGCCTGTACATCCACCCACGGGGGATTCAGAAGTTACACCCTCGTATCCCACCAGCTTCACGCATCTGTTGCAGCCCGTCCTTAGAAGAGATTTGGCTGCCTATGGTGACTTTGTTACCTTGGTGCGGTCATCCAAGAATGGGCCAGGAAGCAGAGTCACAAGTGGATCGTATGGAGGGTTTTCTTTAGGGCTAGGACTTGGAGGGACTTCAAGCCAGCCGTCGCCAGTTCTGCGGCACACTCCCTCTAATGGCTCAACCTCATCAATCGCAACTTCTGCCACCCTTGCTTCAACTCCAGTCACACCTATAACACCTGCGTCCGCAGTCAGCGCCAGCGTCACACCAGCAGGTCCTGCAACCCCCCTAAAAGAAACCCGCTTTTACAAGCGTGCATTGGCTGAAGATATTGAGCCAACGCTTCGTCTTGATACTGCTCCTGGACTCTCGTGGTTGGCAAGAAGAAGTGTTCTCAATGCCATGTGCGAGGGAACGCTCGTAGTGGATCCGATGCCAGCACCTACCACAGCAGCCCAGAAATTATACGTATTTGCTTGCTCGCTCTGTGGAGAGTCACGGAAGGATCCAAAGCAAGCCCGAACACATCGCTTTCGGACCAGCGAGAGTGATACGGCACAGAGATATCCCCTGTGTAAATACTGCCTCGGGAGAGTTAGGAGTAGCTGTGACTTTCTTGGGTTTCTACGCATGCTCAAAGAAGGCCACTGGCGGTGCGAAGATGAAGAAGCCGAGAAGAATGCTTGGGAGGAAAGCGTAAGGCTACGAGAACAGATGTTCTGGGCTCGAATGGGTGGAGGTGTTATACCTGTTGGCACTGCCCAAAATCAACTTCCAGAAGTAACCCCAAGGGCTAGCGAGGAAGTTGAAATGCTGAAAGAGCTGGAAGAGACTGGAAGGATAGTACCCAGGGACATTACGCCACTCCCTGACGATATCACAGCCTCGCGGATTGATCTTGACGGAGGTGAAGTTTTGTCGGTAGCAGCAAGAAAGAGGGCAAGTAAGAATCTAATAAACGACACTGCCGAAGGATTATGGAAGGCGGCTCAAGAGGACGCTATGGAGCCCCTTCCAAAAGAAAGCGAGTTATCTGCTACATTTCCCGAAGCGAAACAAGTTTCAGACGAGGCGCCGCAGACAGAAGAAAGCGAGAAGTCGAACCGTGCCTCATCGCAATCACTTACGGTATCGGAGCCGGAAAACAAAGAGGAGAAGAGGCTCTCTATCACTATTCCACGGCCGGAATAAACTAGAGGTTCGGGGACTAGGCTCTTATAATATGAGAGCCGCAAATAATCATTTACGGCGCATGGTTTCGGGTTGGCGTGGGGCGGCGTTTTTGGGGCAACGGATAGCATTGAACGGGTCGGTGGCATTTATGAACTGGGAAACCGCGGCGTGTAAGGGAATAGAAGCTTCTTGCTAGATAGACAGGCTGTCAAGTAGAGTACAGCCATGAATAATTCACAGAGTACATCACGAATAAACGCAATATATGTAGCTACCCATTCCCTATTGATCCGGCAAACCTCCGCAGCTTTTTCTCACAAACTATATCGGGCTCTAATATTGCAGTATGAGGCCAAGCTATATTCTCTAGTTGTTGTCTAGACCCCACAAGAGCATCTCAACTCCAGTTGAGTAAGTATGGCACTCCTCATATCCATGCACGTGATTGACGGCCGCCGTTAACCCCGCATGAGGCTGACTACAAAGCCAGGGTAGGCGCATCTCGTGGACAACGGCCACACAAACGCCCTTTGCAGAGCCGCAGCGTGAAATCGACATCAAATACGAGCATACCAAGATCTTACTCTATCTATTCAATACTCCGCCCTCCAATCCAAAGAACGGCTCCCTCAGCAACACGTCAGCCTCACCAGCCAGCTTACTCTTGACGGTCCAGAGAGGACGCCAAGAAGGACCCTTTTAATTGCCCTCTGTGTTTTGTAGCGCGGCAGGCGCGAAGACGTTTTGATCATGCAGGCCATGCCAGATGCGCGCCAGCAGTCCTTCGAGGAGATCTACGGCCCCCCCGAGAACTTCCTCGAGATAGAAGTGAGCCCAGCCCAGCCTACCCCTCCCCAACCTCCCCACCCTCCCACCACCCCGCGAGACCCCTAACTAACCCCCCCAACCCCTCCAGGTCAAGAACCCCCGCACCCACGGCGTCGGCCGCGCCATGTACACCGACTACGAGATCCTGTGCCGCACCAACATCCCGGCCTTCAAGCTGCGCCAGTCGACGGTGCGCCGCCGCTACTCGGACTTCGAGTACTTCCGCGACATCCTCGAGCGCGAGAGCGCGCGCGTGACGATCCCGCCGCTGCCGGGGAAGGTGTTTACGAATCGCTTCAGCGATGATGTGATTGAGCACCGCAGGGAGGGGCTGCAGCGGTTCCTCCAGATTGTGGTGGGGCACCCGCTGCTGCAGACGGGGAGTAAGGTGCTGGCGGGGTTTGTGCAAGGTGAGTTTTTGGTTCCGGGGGATGGGGTGGGGGTTGAGACTGACGGTGATATAGACCCGAATTGGGATCGCAATGCTTGGTGAACGTCGGTGGGCGATGGTGTCAAGAAGGGAAAACGACAGCCTGGGAAATTAAAGAAGAGGCGGCGGCCGAGACGGCAGGGGAGTGATTCAGCAACCATGGAAAATCTGGGGGCAGAATGACTGAGGGGAAGTGATGCACAGGCGGACACATTTCGGTTCGGGAGCTGGAGGGCATTTCGTAGCGCAACAACTGTGGGAAAGCGACTGAAGGATGATATCCATTTCATAGCGACTGGTTGCTGGGAGGGCGTTTATCCACGGCGTGTTCAGGGTGGACTTCTTTTTCTGTTTGCTTTTTAGTTCTAGCTCACTCTTTGCGGACAAATGATTGATATTTCCAAGAATGTGTGTTGCTTCAGGGAGCATTGTGGCTGAAACCTTCACTGGAAATAGGAGACCTTGTTGATATCAACGACATTCAAGCACTTGCACCATATCTGCATAAGAGTTTTGATTTCCAGCCATTGTTGTACACCTCGTAATTAATTCTTACAAATATATCCAATATCCTACACCAAGCCGTAAAGCATAACGCCGTTTGCCCCATCACGACCCTCTATAATAGTACAATGCACCCTCATTCCTCATCCATCTTGAATAGGAGATCAAGAGAGGAGATATCCTCTCCGCTGCCCAGGACCTCCATGCTCAGCATGAAAGGCCCCACGTTTCTCATCTATATATACAATATGATACTATATTCTCGGATATACTCACGCCGGCGTGTCCAGGAACCTGAGGATAACTTCGTACATGCCGAACATGATTGCCGCGCTAGGCACTGTGCGCAGCAGATGCGGCGTCAGGCCACCGTACATGGATGCCATGCCCTCTTCTTTCCAGACGAGCTTGAAGCACTGGATCAGACCGGTGTACTTTGGCTTTCCGCCGGCAATTGTTGGGGCCTGGCGAAGACGTGTGCGGACAACCTGTGGTTATGTTAGTTAACATGTTTCTGCCACATCATGGATTCGTTTGAAGGTCAGGGGGACGACATACCTCGTGGGGATAGGTGATGATAGCCGCGACAAGCTTTGCACCTCCGGCCGCGCCCACTTTGCCGGTCCACTCAACCGTTCGATCCCAAATATTCTTATCCCGTCCACTTGTGATGATCTTTTCCTCCCTCCTCCTCAGATATCCCTTCATCTGTTCATACAACACCCACTGCAGGGTGCTCTCCGACACCCCCAGATAGCTCGCACTCATCCCTTTGTACATGCCCCTGACTCCCTCATTCCGTATTATCTGTTTTACACAGTCCCAGCTATTCTTATACCTCCTCACCGCCGCCTCCCCCGCCCTCTCCGCCACATTCTTATCCAGCTGCAACCTCGTCTTAACCATCCAAATCGGATTCGTCGCCGTGCTCGTCACCACCCCCGCCGTCGCCGCCGCCAGCAACACCACCCACGCGTTCTCCTCCCCCTGATTAAAGTTATCCGCAATAATCCGCTTCCCGTTGCCGTACGTGTAGAAGTTGATGCTGCGCGCCGGTATCACGCCCACCAGGTTCGGCCCCAGCCCCTTGAAGAGCGCACGCCACCCTTCCACTTTGTGCACGCTGAACAGGATCTGGAACGTCTCGCGGAAGTGCAGGAGCGCGGAGCGCGCGGGCGAGAGGTGCGCGTGCGGAGAGATGCCCAGGCGGGCCCGGTTGGATTGCAGTTGGGATTGGTAGAAGTCGGATTGCAGGCGGGTTTTGAGGACGTCAAGGGGGGCGGTTAGGGCGGCTGCTGTCATGCCTCCGACGCTGGGAGATGTTAGTTTTTGGGCACGTAGGAGGAGCCTAAGGTAGTCTGGGAGGGAGCAAGGGGACGGAGAGAAAATTTGGGTATAAGGGATGGGGAGACGGACCCTCCAGCGACAAGATGCGCCCATGACTTTGCCACCGGGAGGGGCTTGCCATTTATTGGCTTCGCGGTAGCGTTGTTGATGGGTACGACATCGCCATTTTCCCGCGACTGGACCAGTTGCGCAGGTACGGATTGTGACGAAGACGCGCCCTGGCGAGTGGAGGTGAACGAGGACATGGACGGGGATGGGTTGGATGCAAAACCCGGGCCGGAATTCGACTCAGGGCACGCCGTATTAAAAATTGTTTTTAGATTATCATGAAATATAAATCAAAGAAGAGAGAAGGGGTATGAAGGGTAGTACAAAATGAGGGTGGTAAAATATGTTGGGTCTGGAAATTATTGATCTCTCTCCTTCGGCGGAGAGGACATATAAATTTTGTGACCCGGATAGCGAAAAATGAGCGGAACTAGCCGTTATTTGGTGACAAGCACTTTCGGTCCATGTTCCGGAGCGTCCGGGGAAGCCAAGCCCGATTTAGCTCAGGGCATACTCACACGAGATGCAACTCCTTAATGGCAAAAATCACAGGATAGAGCAGGATTAATTCCTCGTGCCACCGAGAAGTCTGGAGAGGGCTCGTCTATAATAGCAATCACTCAGAGGTGCAATCGACAAGCTGGTTACTTTAGGATGGAACCAACGAGAGAAATCATATCAGCTTCAAGTGCTGCCATGAATCCTCAGCCACAGGAGCCCTCCCTCTAGACATTTGGGAGACACGAGCACTATTATATTATGATTTCCTTCCGCTGGTGTTCACATAAATCACATAAATATTACTGATCTGATATACAAGTAGAACCCATCACCGCCAAACCCTCATCGTTACCCACCCTGACAAATGAAATATTTTATACTGTAGCATCCTGCACATCGCTCGCAGGCTTAGCCTCCCCCTTCTTCGCATTCTCAACAGCCGCCTCCTTCGCCAAATCCTCCTCGGCCTCGCTCTGCACCGCCGGCGCAGCCTCAGCCTCCTTCTCTAGGATGGCCACGGTCTCGGGGTCGACAGCATCAGGGTACGACGGGGCAGCAGAAGCCTCGCCGTTCTCAATCTCAACTCCAGCAGCATCGACCACGCGGGTGCGTGTCTCGTAGCGTGTCTGGAAGCTGACTTTGCCTTCAAGAGCCTTGACCTGCTCCTCGTCGAGGAGGTTGCCGTCTTGGTCGCGGTACTCGATTCTCTCCTCGCGAGAAACGACGCTCTGGCTGCCTGAAAGGATTGGTGCCTCGCTGTATACAGGGGCATCAGACATCACGGGCTGCTCTTTCTCGACGATTGGTACCTGGGCCTGTTCCTGAACCTTGGCTTCCGGGATTCCTGCTGGTGCTTGCGGCGCGGAGGTTGGCACGACGCTGGCGACTGGGGATTGCACCTGCTTGACGTCGTATTGGTCATACTATTCAAACGTTAGTATTTCGGTACTGCTAATGGTTGACACCGCGGTTTGTGGATGTCCGCGATGGTGGATTGGTAATACTTACGGTGGTGTGGAAAGTGTTGCAGTCCCAATCCCACTTGCTGAACAGCTTCACCTGTTTGCATGCGGATTGAGTCCACGGGTTACCGTATGCCAAAGGCGAGTACAGGCCAAAGGCGACCATGCTGAGACCCAAGAAAACAAAGGCGCCGAGCTTGCCAATTATGGGGTTCTCACGGAGACCAATCCCTGGGATGCGGTTGGTGACGTGGTCGTATGTCTGGCATAGCGCCATAACAGCAAAGTACAAGGCTGGGAAGTAGTGGTGCAAGAACAGCTGGCGCTGCATCAGGTAGAAGGGGAAGTAGTGGAAAGCCCAGCCAAGGATAGATGTGCCGATCTCGTAGCTGAATCGCTTGAAGGTCGAGTTGTTGAAATCCTTGTAACCACGCTGCCATCTTAAAGTGGCAATACCCTGGAAAACAGCAAAGATGGCAACAGCCAACGAAGATGACCACCAAATGATGGGGTTTCCAATGAGATAGATTTGGCGGTGCTCTTTGCCCCAGAAGTTGATACCGCGTTCCAGGATGGGCCACGACATTGGGCGGGAGTCCCAGGCGTGAGACTCGACCAGGCCGGCATTAGTCTGCCACATAACCTTCTGCAGCTCCCAGAACTTGCCGAGGAAACCGGGGTTCTTGTAGTTGACCTTCTCTGCATCAGCTCCGAGTTGAGGGTGCTCGTTCTGCTCGATGTACCAGATGCTGTTTGGAATGGTACCCTGCTTTGCGCAGGTCACTTCCTGTTGCTCAGAAGCCCAGTCAGGCAACTTGACCTTGTGAGAGAATAGCGCGCAGCCGGTCATGACGTGGATGAGGCGGAACTTTGTTTGGATAGTGCGGACGCGCTCCTGTGCCAATTCCCCTTCGGACTTGGACTTGACGATCTCGACACGGAAGAAATCATTCGCATCGCCTTCAAAGCCCTCGTAGCCGTAAGCGGAGACTTCGTTTTGCCACTCAGCTTCAGTCACAGGTGGGCGCACATCGTGAGAGTGGAGGCGTCTGTTGGTTGGAATGTGGAACAGCTTGATAACGTCCTTATCCTTCAAGAAGGCAGGGGGCGAAATGGTATCCCAAGCGTAGGAGCCATTGACAGCCTCGCCGTTGACATCGAGTGGCTGCGTAGTGTTCTCCAGAAGCCAGACATTGTTCTCATCCTTGTGGGGGTAAAGAGTAATCTGTTGCTGCTTGCTGCCACCGGGGTACATCAGGTTGTGGGAGTGGAGGTATCCTCCTTGGGTGTTGTGATGTCTAATGCTGACTCGGCTACCCAAGGCAACGTCAACTGGGACGTCCTTCATGCCTTTTGAGTTCAAGGTGGCCTGGAACTCGGAGCTCATAAATCCATCACCCTCACCAGGGTTCTGAAGGATCTGGAAGTGAATAGCAAACATTGCCATGTAGAATGTAACCGGGATTATGATCAGGCAAAACACTCTGGCGAGGATGTGCTTCAGGAGAAGTCTCGGCGTGACATTCTTGTAGTCACCAAGCACAACCCAGAGTTGAACAACGGTCAAGCTGCCAACCCAGGCGATTGTGAAAAGGCCAACCCACTTCACGCTGGCAGTTGCACCAAGGCCTAGACCGGTCATGGCAAGCCAGAACCACCAGCTTGGCTGGAAAGCCTTTGCGGGGCCTTGCTCTTGCTGGTTTGTGAAGGAGGTGAATGCCAACGCAGTGACCGCAGTCATGATCATGAGAGGAGAGTCGAGAAGAATAAGACGTGCTTGAGTGAGGAGTCCGTTCTCTGCTTATCGTTAGTATTGCCCGTAAAAACAACCACAATCTGGTCTGCCTACCAAAAATAATGAGTCCAGCGCCCAAGCCAGCGGTCACAGTGCGGCAACCAGCAGCCTTCAGTGTCAAGAACATGGTTGGCACAAGCAGAATACCACAGATTGCTGGCAACATTCTCATGGCCACATATGGTACTCCAGGCTCAAGGTAATCCTTGCCGATCTCTTTGAAGTCGAAGTTGCCATCGAAGCCTGCCATAAATCCGGCAAGGGTCAACAGAAGTTTTGCGAGCGGAGGGTGGACGTCCATGAAGAATTTGCCCTTCAGGTATTTGGATGCGAAGCCGCCGAAGCTAGAAAGAGGTATGGTTAGCTAGAGCGATACCCGGGGGGGGGGGTGGAGAATACGAACTGGACTTCATCGAACACAACGCTGCTTGGCTGGTATATCCGGAACAGCCTGACAATGGCAGCGATCACCGTCACGAAGATCATGACACGGTAGTCAGAGCCCGGTAGATTGAATATATCATTGTCCTTGACTCCATCCGAGGTGTAGTCAAGGCGCTTGATGGCGCCGCCCTTCTTCACGGTCGCGACGACCGGGACTGGGACTGAGACTTGCGTCGGCACTGGAATGAGAGGTGCACCTTCGCTGGTAGGCACCGCGCTCGGCGACGAGCGAGCGTTCTTCGATCTCGCCATTCTGTTTGTGCAGCTGCGAAAGCACCGCCGATGCGAAGTGGAAGAATATGACGATCCCTAAAATAGAACCAGGCTAGACACGCTTCGACGGAAGGCACAAAAGTGGCCCCTGGATCCGTAAATTGACACTCCCAATTGTATTTAACGAAAGTAATGTAAAGAAGAAGAAGTACTAGAATTAAAAAGACTCCATCTGGAGATAAAAAAGGGCGGTAGAGTAAGTAAATCGTCTGGCTGAGCAGAGGGCCCAGAGTGTTTGTGAAGAAAGGAGTTGGAGCCAAGATTGAGTACGAGCTATATGTGGATTGTGAAGGCACCGTGTCCAGAACCAGCCACATGGAGCTGAACGGCATGGGTACAGGTACGAACAATTTTAATTGGCTTTGTAAACAACAGTTCATGCAACTTTTCAATAGATAATTCACGATATATGGGGTTTTTTATGTATTTATTTATATCCAAATTTTAATAGAGCCCAGAGCAAGGTCTACTACTAACAATATCACATGGGTAACAGTAAATTGTGTGTGTTTAACAGTTATCGAGGATTAATATGGCCCATCGGGATTTACTTGTGTTGCACCCACGCGTCCCGGGCTTGGCAATAATGTTCCCCCGCGATTGTGACAAGGGGTGTCGGGATCAACAAGGCTGTCACTCACAGAGCCGCTAAAAGTCCAGTCTAGTCTATTATGTCGCCGCCTCGTCGCCTCGCCTCAACTCGAGTTAGATAGATCAAAAAACTCGCGACTTGGACTTGCGACAACTCCCTCATAACCCGACTGATGGCTCCCTCAGCCACTAACCCCGATGCACTGGCTGCACTCGATGAGATTAAAGCCCCGGCAGGAGTTGTTCTGCCTCCAAAAGAAATCAAAGGTCAGCCAGCGCCCTCCCTCTGCCCGCGCACCACACACCATTGGACAATTTGCTGACCTTCATCCAGCCATCCTAGAGAAGACAGCAGGCTATGTCTCGCGAAACGGCGCAGTCTTTGAAGGTGTGTATACCCATCCCCCATGCTGCCACAGCGTGTGCTGATGTCAATCTCACAGATCGCATCCGCGAGAAAGAGAAGCACAACCCGAAATTTTCCTTCCTAAGCGCAAATGACGCATACAACGCATACTACCAATGGCGACTGAGCGAGATCAGAGAAGGGAGAGGCAATGTTGTCGCAGCAGGTCGCGCTGGAGAGGTGCCAGCCGAGGCAGAGAAGCCAAAGGGGCCTCCAGAGCCTCCTGAGTTCAACTTTTCAGCAAAGATGCCCAATATCAGCGCGCAGGATCTCGAGGTCGTGAAGTTGACGGCGCTTTTTGTCTCGAAGAATGGGAGGCAGTTTATGACCACATTATCGCAGAGGGAGGCAGGAAATTACCAGTTCGACTTTCTTCGTCCGAATCACAGTTTACACAATTTCTTCCAACGGCTGGTGGACCAATACACGGCGTTATTACGGGCGGGTGGAATGGATGGGGATGGAGGCAAACTCCAACAGGAGCGGATACAAGAGTTGGAGCTCAACGTAACGAACAAATTCAACGTCCTCGGCCGGGCAAAGCAACGCGCGGAATGGTTCAAGTTCCAGGACGAGCAGAAGGTGAAGAAGGAGGAGGAGGCCGAGAAGGAGAAGCTCAGCTACGCCCAAATTGACTGGCACGATTTCGTCGTCGTCGAAACCGTCGTCTTCACCGAAGCCGACGACCAAGCCGTCCTCCCACCTCCCACCTCGCTCTCAGAGCTCCAATACGCATCCCTCGACCAAAAGGCCCACATGTCCATAAACCACAACCTCCGCATCGAGGAATCCTTCCCCTCAGAAGAAGACTCGTACTACAGCAACTACCAAGCCCAACAGGCGCCACAGGTCCACGAGATGGCACCACCCCCCGCGCCCGCCCCACAAGCCCCAGCCATCCGCACCAAATCCACAGAAGAGGAAGACGAGGAAGAGGCCCGCATCCGCGAGCGCACTGAGGCTCGCGAGCGCGCACAAGCCGCACAGGCCCAGGCTAAGGGCGGCGCGGGTGCACCGATGAAGATCAAGGAGAACTACATCCCGCGCGCGGCGCAGCGGGCAGCCAACAGGAACGCGCAGATGGCGCTGTGTCCGAACTGCAAGCAGCAGATCCCGTATAGCGAGCTCGATGAGCACATGAGAAGTACGAACCCCCTAACGAAGAACGAAGATGAAGACACAGACTAACACGAACCCCCAACAGTCGAGCTCCTGGACCCCCGCTGGAAAGAGCAGAAGTCGAAATCGGACGCGCGGTACGCGACGACGAACCTGTGGAACAACGACGCGGCGAACAACCTCAAGCGGCTGGCATCGCAGCGGCCGGACATGTTTGATGGGGTGACGGGGCAGGCACTGAGCGAGGAGGAGGAGGCGAGGAGGAAGAGGGCTGCGGCGGTGGGGTATGATGGGAATCCGGAGGGGAAGGATGCCGCGAGGCTGGCGGCGGGGATGCAGAGTGTCAATGTGGATGAGCAGATAAAAAATATCCATTTGAAGTTTGCGGAGAGGAAGTAGGGGGGAGGGGTGGAAAGGGGGCGTGGTAGGGGTTGGCGTCGGGGGGTTAAGCAAGCATAATTTGTAAAATCATGGGGGGATACGTGACACTTCGAGAGGGCTTTGGTTACAGAAGTTAGGGGTCGTATGGCTGGGGGGGAACGATCAATATTACGTGTATAAAAGGCGGGAATACAGCTATTAAAAGATGAGAAGCAGATATAGCACAAGAACAATTGATGCATGTGCAGGTCAGACCATTATTTGTCTATAAAATCGCCAGACTGCACCGCCTTCTTCTATCTACACCTTCATACAATACAGATCTCCAAGAAACGTCAAAAGCAGTCTCTAGTAACCGTCCTTGCCCCACTTGTTGTACTTCTCGTGGAGTTCCTGTGGGAATACGTTAGCAAGTCTGTTCGATTCCCTATCAATCGCTCTCCCTCCACCATGGGCTCCCATTCCACAGCGGGCCTTCACATGCTTGCCCCCCTCCCCCAGAGCCACCAGCAAAAATCTCCACATACCTTTGGCAAGTTAACATTAGGAACAATGACGCTGTGCAGCGCGCTCGGCGCATCCCTCGGCGCATTGGCCGGGTTTCCACCAGGGTGGTATTGGTACTTGAAGTCGCCCTTGGAATCAGACGGCGCGGGCTGCTCCCACGGCTTGCTGTTGGGGGAGGTGGCAATCTGAGCCTCCGACGTTCCAGAGGTTGGGTTGGCGCCTAGACAATCCCGCGTTAGCCCTGCTTCTCCTTCCCCTCTATCCATTGTTGTAGTTCAATTCGTTCCGAAGCCAGGAGGGAGCTTACCAAGGTAGTAACCGGCTCCGCCGACGGCGGCGCAGGTAGCGGCCATCAGAATCTAGATAGACGCCAATGTCAGCTTCTCTCCTGTTCAATTGACATCCCCCAGCTCGTCCGGGGCCAGCAATCCCCGTGTCTGGCACCCGAAGAGCTCGGGAGGGGGGAAGGGAAGCACGAACGTAAAGCTCCGGGTCCTTCTTAGCGCCCTTGCTGAGGGTGCCCTCCGACTTGGACGCCATGCGGGCGGCGGTCGCGAATCCGCGAGCGAAAGGAGCAGACATTTTTGTTGCTGTAGAGGCGGTAGTGGGGATCAATTGGGTTGCGATGTGTGCAGGTGGGTGGTGGTCGTTTTGAAGTTATTCCGCCGTTATTTCCTGGGCCCGCTTCGGCAAAAGTTGGGATGCGGTCACGGATCACGTGGGGGTGTGGTGGTTGGGAGATGCTGATTGGTTCGGAGGGGTGGCACGTCATGGGTGTGAGGTTGGGACGTATCTCCTCGGCGGGTATTTGGGGATGAGTGAGATGGGGGTTTTTACGCCGTGATGGGATTCATAGGGTTCGTGAATATTTACTAGGTAAATGCTATGTGTGGTTAACGTTAAGCATGTGCCGATTCTTGCTTAGTCGTTATGGTTTCGTGTTACGGGGGTGGGTGTTGGTGAGATTATATTTTTGGGTGGAAATGTGAGAAATATAAACGCTGCTTAAATATTAACCACGGCTTCAACCTCAGAACGCAACGAACTACGTGCTTTATTACTATATGCTATATATTACCTATGGGTTATAAGACATTATCAACAGTATATCAAAGATTTATTCTCAAATTTGGCCTTTTGGTTTTGTCCCGATCTGGGACAGCAAAGTGCCGGAAGGCACCATAAAATAACGCGTCGCAACGCTAGATCTGAAGCTGAGATACCCACCCTCTAATACCAAGCAAGTATAAGCAAGTATCTAATCATTATCTAGGAGAGTAAAGTTATAGAAGTTGGATTTAAAGAGACTAGAAATACAGATGGTGTCATTATTTGGACGTCCTTTGAAGCAGCTTGGCACAAGTGAACATATACAAAAACCAAAACCATTGTCTCATCTGACAATATACAAGGGAGCAATTCAGGGTATACCATACCAATATATCAAGGGGAAAATATCTGTTCAACGGCAGTACTATCTGTGCCATTCCCTGAGGGATAAGTCGGGTACAGTGAAATTACAATGTCACTGGCACTGACGCGATCAGACAAGGGGATGCTACTCTGGCCAGGAAGGATTATTGATTATTGATTACTTAGGCAAGAAGAGGGAAGAAGGGTGGGCAAACTCGTACTTGCCTTGCTTATATCATGCATGTTCTCATTCGCTAGAGACACCATGTTGTTTACCACACGGGTTATCCCATTCATTCACTGGATGAGATGAGCCGTCCCAACCTCCTCTCTCCTGAGAAGCTACACATCAAACCTGTGAACCTCTTATCAACACAGAGACTTCACAGACTTCACCCAGGCTTCATTGCACTTCATATACACATCCTGCAAACTGCCAAATACTCATTCTTTGACCTCTGGATTTGCGATCAGGGTGTTTTCTATTACAGGGGGTCGCGCGGCCTAGAACGAGGCTGATATAATACGGCCCAGCTTATCGGGGATAACCAAACAAAACCCCCAACACCTTCCTTCCACACGAGCCGTCCCACTCCCACCTCCAGACATTTCCCTCCCTCCTCCTCTGACCTCGAGGCAACCGCGTTCATATCCACGACAATTACGCGTCTTGCTCTCTCTGGCCATTGCACATTTCATGATAACCCTTACTTAGCCTTGCTCCTCTACCCAGCATGGCCGCAACTCTGCTCTCCATGGTCCATACCGCGACGCGTTGCGACACCCCCGAGTCAACCCTGAGCCACACCACCGCCGAAGCCGCCTCATCCAACGCGCAATCCTCGAGCTCCACGCCGCCAACCAGCATCGCCGACTCGACGAGCGTGTCGTCCCCGAGCTTGAAGCGCGATGGGCCGTTGTTGTCGATCTTCGGTGCCCGAATTGACGACGACGAGTTCCCCATTGGCGAAGACCAGGATGAAGAAGATGACGAGCAGGAGGCTGGCAATGGTCGTCCGAGACGGGCTAGGAAGGTCACGGTGAAGGCGGCGGATTGGGCGGATAGCGTCACGTCGTCGGCGTCCAAGAAGGCGCGTAGTGAAAGGGGAGGATCTGTGACGCGTCGCCGCACGATTTCCGGCGAGACGCTGGTGAGCTCACATGAAGATGGGGTTGATTTCTCTGCGGAGACCAACGCGGAAGAGACACGCGAAGTGGTGGAAGATGGTGCTGGAGCCAAGGATTTGCAATTGCCAGCCAGGAAGCTGCAAAAATCCCGCAGCACGATGAGCCTTGGGCCGGAGACCAGCCTGGGCAAGAAGATCCGCGCCACGAAGGAGGAGGCGGGGAGACGAAAGTCTGCGCGCTTCACGAACGAACCGACTGAGTCCCTCACTAAGAAATTAAGTGTGCTTGGGAAGAGAGGCCGCGACGCAATTGACGAGGCATCGTTCAAGATTAAGCGCGAGCTGAGGAGGTTGGCTGATACCAATGAGTTTGCGAAGATCGAGACGAAGCCTGTTGTACACGAGGTGTGGAGCTGCGGAAAGCTCGTTACCGGCAATGAGCCGCCCAAGAAGAAGAAGGAGAAGGCCGAGGAGCCTGTTGTCGTGAATCAGGTCTGGAGCCGCGGAAAGCTTATCACCGAGCCAGCCAAGAAGAAGGCGGAGGAACCAGTTGTCATCACCGAAGTCTGGAGCTGCGGCAAGCTCGTCACCGGCAATGAGCCACCTAAGAAGAAGGCCAAGATCGAAGAGAAGGCCAAGGAACCCGAACCCGAGCCTGTCGAGGAGGCGCCCAAGGTCAAGAAAGCCAAGAAGTGGCTCAACAGAGGTCTCTACGCCGGACAAGAAGCTATCGTAGACCTCTCAAACGGCTACACGGCCAAGGAGAGAAAGGCAATGGCAAAAGCCAACGCCGAAGTCAAGAGACGAAGCATCCTCCCCCTCCCCCTCTGGGCAGGCCAACGCCTCCTCCTCAACGGCCGCGACTTCAAGCTGCCCTTTGACGTGTGCTCGCCCCTTCCACCCGGACAGCCAAAGCCAGATGAGTGGCGCAAGACTACAAAGAGTAAGCCCCCCAATTGTTTTTTGAAATGACCCCAAAGCTAACCCCCATAGACCGCTTCATCGGCGACGCCGCCGCGCTCTGGAAGAAATCCAAACACTTCAGCGACTCGGACTCGCGCTGCATCTGCTCGCCCTCCACCGGCTGCGGCGAGGACTGCTACAACCGCATGATGCTCTACGAGTGCGACAATGGCAACTGCCCTCTCGGCGCTGAACTCTGCGGGAACCGCGCGTTTGCGGATCTCCACGAGCGTCGTGCTAAGGGAGGCAAGTATCGTGTCGGTGTGGAGGTGATCAAGACAGAGGATCGCGGGTATGGTGTTAGGGCCAATAGATGCTTCCAGGAGGGCCAGATTATTGTGGAGTATACGGGGGAGATTATCACTGAGCCGGAGTGTAATAGGAGGATGAGGGAGGATTATAAGAACAACGAGGTGAGTCCCAAGCCCCCCCAACATTAAATGGCTAGCTACTAATATCCGTGTGCAGTGCTACTACCTCATGCTCTTCGACCAAAACATGATCATCGACGCCACGCGCGGCTCCATCGCCCGCTTCGTCAACCACTCGTGCGAACCCAACTGCGAGATGGTGAAGTGGATCGTCGGGGGCAAGCCGCACATGGCCCTCTTCGCGGGCAAGAACCCGATCATGACTGGGGAGGAACTGACGTACGATTATAAATTCGACCCCTTCTCCTCGCGGAACGTGCAGGAGTGCCGATGCGGCGCGGAGAGCTGTAGGGGGGTGCTTGGGCCGCGGCCGAAGGAGAAGGTGGTGGCTAAGGAGGAGGGGAAGGGGGGGAAGATGGTGAAGAAGGTGAAGGGGGTGGTGAAGAAGGGGAAGAGGAAGTTGAAGGAGTTGCTTGGTGGGGAGGAGGAGGGGGAGAAGGCTGCGAAGAAGAAGAGGAAGGTGCTTGTGCCGGTTGGGAAGTCGAAGACTGCTAAGGTTGTGAAGGCTGGGAAGATGAAGTCGAAGCCGGCGAAGGCGATGGCGAAGGCTAAGAAGGTCGCTAAGAAGGTGAGCGCTGCTGGCCGTGAGGCCACGACTTCTGCTGCGTCTGCGTCTACGCCGAAGAAATCTCCAAAGTCTTTGAGCAAATCTCCCAAGACGGCTAAACCGGGCAAGGTACTCAAGCAGTCGAAGTTGTCGTTTGGGAATGAGCGCTTGAGTGTCGTTGCTGCTGATGAGGACGCGGGTTCTCCGAAGAAGAAGGAGGAGGAGGTTGAGGAGCCGGTTAAGAAGAGGAAGAGTGGGATTGTGGTTGTGAAGAGGAGGGGGACGAAGGTGGTGATGAAGAAGGGTGTTAAGGGGGTGAAGGCTGCGGCTGCGAAGGGGACGACGCCGAAGAAGGGGACGACGCCGAAGAAGGGGACGCCGACGAAGGCGGCGGAGATGGCTGTGGATGTGGATATGGCGGCACAGTGAACACCACGTTTCGTCAGGGAAAGAGGCATTTTTCATTCATGGTTCATTCATGGGCTCATTTGATTTTTCAACATCAACATCAACACGCACACGCACACATTATCAGGTTCAACAATTAGCCTGGAGTTTTCGGAGTTTTTTTTTTCGCCTGTTTGCCGTTCTGCCGTTCTTCTACCTTTACATTGTCTGTTCGTCTTCTTACGCACAAAGTCTTTTTTTTTATTTTATTGGTGGTGTGGTGGAGAGATGGGGTGGAGGGGTTGGGGCGGGGGTTACGGATGAATCTGGAGCTGGTGAGGGAGGGAAGGAGGGAAGGAGGGATGGATATGATACATAAGATGAGGATAGGGGGATGGATAACTTGTACGAATAGGATTATTAGGAAATCGGGATCGTTTTTAGTGAGAGCTGGGAATTTGAGATATGTGTGTTTCTTCTTTCTTGCTGCTGCTGCTGCTGATATGACCCGAAGCAGCGTTTTGAGGGGTGTGTGTGTGTGTGTGAATGTGAGATGTGTGTCTGTGTCTGTGTTGTGATACAGGTGACGCGGGTAGTACGTATGCAGCGTGATGTGTTCCCGAAACAGAGACCTCACCCTCACCCTCACCCCCTATTCTCCGCGTCGTCTGTAAATGCAAGAGAGTAGTAGTTGCAGCTGTGATACTTCAACCTCTTGTCTCTCTGGCTGGCTGACTGGCTGGTTGGCTGGCATCACTTGATACTAGTACCCTCGGACGCAGCCTCCTGCATACCGTGAAGAACTCAAAACCCATCAACTCATCAATTCGTCAATTCGTCATACAGTGGTTTTGTATAGTCCTCCTCCCTGACATCATTGGCAGGTCGCGTTAGTTTTTCGTGTTTGAGCTTACCCGCTTGGGCCCCTTTATAATTGGGGGGGGAATAGAATGGACCAATCAGAATATTCGGTTGAAGGGAATTACCGATATTTTGTGTGTGAGATGGGTTACATATACCGAGTACGGGGAAGGAATATAATTGAGGGGATACAGATAAAATAGGAGTATTATATATATATATTATTATTGTAGGACTCTGTAAAGTATATATATATTTCTTCATCAATATCAGTTGCATAAACACGCATAGATCTAGGATAGGATTTGATTACACTCCGTAGACCACATTAATTCTCCAGCGCATTAATTCACTACGGTCACACTCTAATTTGCTTCATCACAGCACATCACAGCACATCACAGCGCATCTTCACTAAAATCTTCCCAGTCGAGTGGTTAACTTTAGTGGAGTTGTAGCGCTTTAAGCCTAGCCCTTATGCACTTACTCCCTGTGAATCCCTGTGAATCCCTGTGAATCTCTTGCTAATCCCGGTGGGCTTGTACCTCATTGTAGCTTTTATCACCTAAACAGCTTAGCACCACACCCTTTTTGCCAAGTACTCTTGTACCCCCCTACTCCCACACCCCCTGACATTTTAGAGGTGCTTGTGCTTGACTTTCCCTTGCTCTCTCTCTTTCTCCTCTTGACGAGAGACAGCGACAGCGACAAGAGACACACATCACACATCACACATCATAATAATCCCAAGACCTCGACCCAAGACACAACTACGCACAAAACGCATCATACATATCATATTCCCAACTACCGACGACGACTCCTTTTCTTTGCAAAAATACAAAACAGAGCTCTTAATACCACTGCGACGCGGCGACCCGAGCTACTATTCTATTCGCAAACTTCGCTTCAAGCTATTGTAACAACAAATTATCGACCTTCATAATACCCAAGTCAGCGACAGCGAGACACTCAGACAGAGAGAGACACAGAGCGGCATTGCAGACACCCTTATTACACATATAATCACCGACATCGAGGACCACAAACACTCCAATCCACCGCGCGCCGACAATAACACCACCATCTCCGAGCAAACAATGATCTAAACACCCACCCATCACCAACAGCTGGGCAGCTCCCCGACCTCCACAACCACAACCACAACCACAATCCCACCACGCAGCCACCGACCCCCACAATGTCCTCCTCACCACCCTCCAACAACAACCCCCCCCCTCCCCCCTCCCAAGGCCCCCCCAGCATCATCTCCTCCCGCATGACCGACATCGCCTCCGACGACGGCCACGACGCCGCCTCCCCCCCCAACCGCACATCCACAAACCGGCAGAGCATCCAGTCCTCCCGCCCCGGCACCGCCTCCACCCGCAACCCCTGGTCCGCCTCCCCCCCCTCGCGCCGGGGTCCCAGCCTCAGCAGCGCCGTACCCAAATCCGGCACCCCCTCGAGCCTAGGCGGTGCGTCGGCACGGCCGCCGAGCTCGACCAGCAGGACGCATGTTCCGAGTCTGACGTCCCATGCGTTCTTCAGACCGATGAGCTCGCAGCGGCTGCAGGCGCAGAGGGGGGGCCCGAGGACGCCGAACTCGAATCAGAGGGGGAGCGGGGACTTTGGGGACGCGAATACACCGCCAGTTCCTAGTATCGCGTCGGGGTACACGGGGGTGAGCACGAGTCACCCGATACAGAGTCGGGATGATAGCGGGCCGCCTCCGCCGTCGAGGGGGACGGAGATGAGCGTCCCGGAGTACCTGCAGACAACGGCGAATACGAGCCCAACGACCACGCATGGGCATTATCAGACTACCAGCCTTAGTTCGTCGGTGCAGCCGCTGCAAGTTAATAACTCCTCGGGGGGCGCGAATCCGAATGGCCTGACGGTGAACACGGGCCTCACGACCTTCCGCAACGCGGGTCTGCCTACGCCGTCGAAATCGCCGCACTCCTTCCGCTCTTCTTTCCTGTTACCGTCGAGGGGAGGGGATCTGGCCCCGAATAGCCCGAATAGGTCCAACCACGGGCACTCCAAGCTCTCCTCCGGTGCCACCTCACCCGCCCCCCGCGCCTCAGACGCAACGCCTCTCCCCTCCCCGACCGTAGCCCCAACAGCCAGCTCGGGGGAGAAAGGGGCCCCAGTAGGGGGCGTCAAGAACTACGTCCACTTCCCCGGCAACACGCGCTTCTTCCTCGGCGGGCGCATCCAGAACGCGAGAGATAGACCGGTCAACATCGCCACGGGCATCCTGGTCGTCGTCCCGGCGGTGCTCTTCTTCGTCTTCCAGGCCTCGTGGCTGTGGCACCGCGTCTCCCCCGCTGTGCCGGTTGTGTTCGCCTACGTGGCATTCATATGCTTCTCGTCGTTCGTCCACGCCTCCGTGTCCGACCCGGGGATTTTACCGCGGGACTTGCACCGCTTCCCCCCGCCGCCCGCCACCGAGGATCCGCTTACGCTGGCGCCGCCCACGACGGCGTGGTTGGTGGTTAAGTCGCACCTCCCCGCTAGCACGGCCATGGAGGTGCCGGTTAAGTACTGCAAGACATGCCACATCTGGAGGCCGCCGCGGGGGCACCACTGCAGGATATGCGATAATTGCGTTGAGACGCATGATCACCATTGTGTGTGGCTCAACAACTGTGTGGGGAGGAGGAATTACCGGTACTTCTTCACGTTTGTGGCGGCGGGGACGGCGATGGCGGTCTTCTGCATCGTCACCTCCGTCATCCAGCTCAACGCCATTGCAAGGGATAACGGGACAGGCTTCGGCGCCGCCATCCCGAGGGCGCGGGGCGTGTTCGCGCTGCTTGTTTATGCGGCGCTTGCGCTGCCGTATCCGGCTGCGCTGTTGGTTTATCATATGTTCCTCTCCGGCCGCGGCGAGACGACACGCGAGTTGCTGAATGGACGTAAATTCAAGAGGGGGGAGAGGCATAGGCCGTTCTCTCTCGGTTCAGTGATGAAGAATTGGATTGCGGTGCTGGGGAGGCCGAGGGGGCCGGGGTATTTGGGGTTTAAACGCGTTGGGGGGGGAGTGAATAATGGGGGAGGGGAGAAGTTTGTCAGTGGTGGTGGTAATGTGAGTGGGGGAGGGAATGGAGGTGGTAATGCGGGGGGGAATGGGGAGATGATGGAGATGAGGGGGATTGGGGAGAGTAGGGAGGGCGGGGTGGTCTAATTTTCTCATTTTATGTTATTTTTGTTTGGGGGTTTTTGGATGGGGGGGTTGGGGGATTGGAAAGGAGGGGGAAATGGGAGTGGGGGGGGGGAGTTGATACCCTGAGTGCCAATGTGTTTGGTGGAACGGCTCGACGCCACGGATTTTTTTCCCTTATGTTTACCTTTTCTTCTGTTTTTGTACGCTTTTTGTTCTTCTTTTGCCTGCTTTTGGGCCAGTTTATTCTTGGATAGGATGGGGAGGGGGGGGGGTTTGGATGGATGGATGAGGAGGGGATTGGTTAGACGGTGGATGGATGGATGGATGGAGAGAGAGGAGAGAAGAGGCGGAGCTGTAAGGGGAAGTGTAGGGGGAGGCGAAGGATTTTGTATCATACCAGAGCGTCTCAACGACGACGGGAGGGGGTTGTTTTATTGTATTGTTGGAGTAGGCATAGCTCATAGAGATGTGGTAGAGCAGCAGAGATGTGGAAGAGGTGGATAGGATAGGTTACAGACAGATGAGAGGGGGAGAGGTAGAAATGGAACGAGTATACAACCATATCACATCTACCGTCTACCCAGCCTGCGCGTGTGATGCATATAACCTCCAAGCCTCCAGTGACGAAGACGGATGGAATATTAACGTTGAAGTTCACTATGCACATGTGGAGGGCCGCTGTGTTTGTTTAGATCCAATGGATTGGATATCCCATTTTTTATTCGCCGTATCTACTACACACATCACCACTACACCAACACAGACACCCCGTGTCTCCTCCTGCTCTCCTCCCCAGATCAGATACTATATCTGCCTCCTCCAGCCCAGCAGCATATCAACTCTCTCCATCTCTTTCTTTCCAACTACTCCACATACACAGTTTGTCGACAGAAGTATTATATATACAAAAAACCCACCCTGCCCACACACACACAGCTTCCCTTCCAAACACAGCTCAACACAGTTCCCCATCCAACACAACACACTCAACACAACAACACAAGAAAGAAAAAGGGATATAAAAGAAAACTCAACACAAGAAACCAGTCCAATGAAAAAATCCCGGTAGAGGGGGTGAAGAAAAACGGGCCAAGGAAAAAGAAATTTCGGACGTAGAGCCAGCACGAACACACACAGACACACAATTAGTGCGCACCTCCAACAACAACACACAAAACATCAACAACCTCCCCCTCTTCCCAAAAAACTCATCTCATCTCATCTCACAGCCGTCCCCCCGGGAGGGCGAAATCAGCATTCCCATCCAACACATTCCTCCTCCCCTGCTGCTGCCCACCACCAGCCCACCTCTGTCCCTCCCCCCTCTCACTCCCAGCCGGACTCCCTATCCTCCTCCCCCCTCCACCACCAGCCGGACTCCCCGCGCCCATCCTCCCCCCCCCCGGCATAAGCGGCGCAGGCACGACACTACCTCCCTGCGTAGTCGCAACACCCACATTCTGCTGCTGCTGCTGTGGAGGAGGCGAGAAGCGCGGGTCCACGTCCTCGTAGTAGCTTCCCTCTGATTGCTGGGAGAGGTGGGTGCGAGGGACGGGGTGGAGTGGGGTGGTTAGGGGCGAGGAAGCCCGCGGGCCGCCTGAGGGCCAGTTTTGGCGGGGGGGGATGTATCTGCCATCGTTAGCACTCTATCTCACCAACCAACCAAGGGATGATAAAAAGGGGCCCAAAAAACTCACTCATCAACGCTATATTTACTCCCATCACTCACCACCCCCCTCCCCTGCTGCAACCCCACCATCCCCGCCACATCCCTATCGCTATCCCTCAACCCCCCCGCACCAAACCCCCCCGGCGCCCTCAGCCCCGGGCTCCGACTCCCAGTCGTAGCATCCATCTCGATCGCCTGCCCCACCAGCCCATCCATCGGCGGCGGGCTCTCCGCGCGCGCCAGGCTCTCGGGTCGTCCGCCGTAGCCGGTGGTGGAGGAGTGCAGGGATTGCTGCGATTGGTCGAAGCCGTTGTTGTAATTGTTGGGGGGGGAGATGGCGCGTGGGGGCCCACCACCACCGTTGTAGCCGCCGCGATTGTTGTAGCCGCCGGGGTAGTTAGGAGGCGGCCCGCGACCACCGCGCATGCTTCCCCCACCCGGTCCGTACCCTGGCCCACCACCACCGCCATTATACCCACCACCGCGACCGTATCCCGGCCCCCCGCCGCGTCCACGGAAGGAACCTGGTGGCCCGCCGCGCCCGCGGTAGCCGTTAGGTCCGAATTGCCCCCTGGGGTCGGGATTACGCATTCCCCCCTGCGGAGGGATGATATTCCCATACTGATCCCTCTGCGGCGGCCCGCCGCCGTATCCGCGGTTCCCTCCTGGCATTGGAGGCGGGGGTCCGTAGCGGTCCTCTGGCCTGCCGGAGAGGGAGGCGGGGATGGACTCCGGGGAGCGGGTGGGCGTGCGCGAGGTGAGGGGGACGCGATCATCGTCTGCCTGCGCCGCAGCGGCTCTAGCGTCCGCGTCCGCCTGCGCGGACTCAAAGGTCGCGAAGGAGGGGAGCTTGTCGCCGTTTGCGGGCGCGGCGGCGGTGGAGGTGATGGAGGGGGCGGTGATTGGGGCGGGGAGGGGGCCCGTGGCTGCTTGGCGGTTGTAGAAGTTCTCGCCGTTCATCTCGGCGTTCTCTTCGATGCGGCGCTTGCGGGCCTTGCGCGAGACGAGTGTGCGGCGCATGGCGCAGGAGACGATGCCGGAGGCGGCGATGAGGATTGTGGCGGCGAGGACGATGTAGGAGCCCCATGCCATGTGCGGGACGAAGAGGAGGACGTCGATGAGGAAGGAGAGGAGGGAGAGGATGAGGGTGAGGATGGAGAGGATGAAGACGCCGAGGAGGTAGCGGGGGGAGTGGGAGGGGGCGTGGAAGTGGGAGATGACCGCGAGGATGAACATGATTAGGGTGAAGAAGGCGGCGATGGGGTGGACGATGAGGATCGAGGAGAGGGTGGAGCGGGTGGCGGAGTCGAGGTTGAAGTTCTGCGTGTCGCTGGGGAGGGCGGCTGGTGGGGTGTTAGTGTGGGTGCATGGAATGGGGGGAGGTAGGTAGCTGTCGCGTGGGTCGGGGGAGTTGGAATAATGAGAGCGTGGTTATCACTGGAGAGAACCTGGCGAGAGGAGAGCGTCGCAACGAGCCCTTGGGTTTCCCCCCATAGCGCGACGTTGCGAAGCTTCCTCCAGTATTCTCTCCATAGACAGCCTCACGCGCCCTTCAATATTCTCCCTCCCCACACCACTCGCGACAACCACCCGAACCAAAGGGTATACGCACAAGGATTATATCCAATCTCCATCTTACTGCAGACATCCCCATTGCAGTGTCCAAAAACCCCATAGCTAACGCCATCAAACTCGCCCAGCACGATGGGCTTCACAATCGGCACCGAGATGACAGAGATGAGGAGCAGCACGAAGGCCGCGAAGAGGAGGATCGTCAGAGGCGTCGCGGGGCGCAACATCGTGGCGGTGAGGCGGATGAGCGACGCGCTGCTGCGCTATGGGCGTGGGCGACGGTTGGGATTTTTCGAGGGCGCGTCGCTGCGCTGGGAGGTTCGTGGAGGGTTGACGGCAAGCAGAGCACCGTCGGGGTTGGTGGTGACTTGGGGGGAGGGGGGAGGCGGAGGCTATGAGGCGCGCATGAAAGGCGGTGGGGTGGTAGTTGAGTGCGGTGGGCGCGTGCGTGCGTGTCGAGAAGTGAAGATGTTTGTTGGAATAGAAATGACCGAGAGGCCGTGGGATGGTATAACGAGAGTGGGTTGTTGGCAATGCGGTGATACGCAGTTGGTGGGTGGTGAAAGTTGAGGGCGGCGGCGAGGTGGAAGGCGGTTCCCCGTTGCAAGTTCGCGGTGTTGGAGTGGACCTGGAACCTGTTACGAGGCGGGATTGGGGGGATTTGGGTGGTGGAAGGTGGTTGATTGGGGGGTGGGCCAATTGGAAGAATGTGGATGGATACTGGATTAATCATTGGGAGATTGGGAGGGAGGGGGTGTGGGGATGGGGGATGGGGGGGTGGGAGGCGGGACCAGGGGAAAGAATGAGTTTAGGGGATGTTTAGGGGGGTTTAGGGGTGTTTAGGGGTGTTTAGGGGCGGTTAGTGAGTGTTGGGGGACCATTTATCACTGGAGGATCACTGAAAGATTAGTGGATGTTAGTGGAGTTCAGGGACCACTGATCGCTGGGTGGTAGGTGGCCACTGAAGAGTCGCTAGAGGATCACTGGAGCCACTGTAATTCGGCCGCCCCACAGCGGATGTCAGGGCCATGTAAGCGAGTCATGCACGAGAAAGCATGGATATGCAACTATGCACGTAGATAATACGCACTATCGAAGGGCCGTTGTACCAGATTGCAGCAAACACGGCAAATACGAGCACGAATCTAGAAGGTGTAAGATACGCCACAGTAATCTAAATTATCATGAATTGTGAGCTCCACGTACGCATACTGTAGATAAACGATGCTCACATATAAACATACAGTACGAAACAACCAATCATCGTCATCCCTTCGCCGGTTTCAGCTATTTTGAAAATACTTGGATTTAAGACATTAGATTTAAGACATTAGACTCAAGACATTAGACTCAAGACATTAGACTCAAGACATTAGACTCAAGACATCTGCATAAGTTGGATACTTGGTAGTTGGATTAGTTGGATAAACTTGATCACTTAAATAGATATGTCACTATACCGCAATTCTTGGCCCAGAGGTACTTAGCCTACCCCCGGATTCGGATTCGGCAGCGGGTCCCCGAGACACCACACCTCCCCCCCACACCGCCCTGCCAAATCGTCATTTCTGCCAAGAAACGCCAAGACACACTTGTTTTGACGGTTTGACCTGGACTCCACGATACGCGTCTACGTCCACGCGCTTAATATTTCAGCGCTTAATTCCAGAACGGCACGGCACAACGTTAAGCCTCGCCGAGATAAAGATAACTAACTTTCCAACCAGCCATGCACTCACCTTACCAATACCCATAGCGTTTCTCATATTCATTTTCCCACCTCCCCCTCCCCGCCTTCCTTCTCTTCCCCTAGGGGTTTCCGCAGCGGCCATGCTTCGGCACCCTGCATCACGGAGCGCACGATGCCTGAGCTCACCAGCCCAGTCCGCGCTCCGCTCTCCGAGCCATCCGTGGTCAACTTCCATCCCACGCTCGCTCCTCTCATCACGCCCCCTCCACCGCACCGTCCACTCCTCCCAATTCCAGCCCTTTGTCCCCCCCTCCCCCGCCTCCCTCGGCCGAGCCCGCCCCGCAAAACACTACCCCCGCACCTCCCGCTGGGCCCGGCGCCTGCTCTACACCTCCGCCACCCTCGGCGCCCTCTACCTCATCGACGTGAACCTGTACGCCTCCTCGATCACCCGCTCCCTGCGCACCTTTGGCCTCGGCCTCCTCGTTGCTATAGACTACAAGCTCAACTTCCGCGCCTCGCCACTGTGCGGCGGCACAATCGCGGACCTGCACCGTCGCAGCGCCGAGCGGCTGTTCGACCTCCTCCGCTCCAATGGCGGCTTGTACCTCAAGATTGGCCAGGCGATCGCGATGCAGAGCGCTATTATGCCGCCGGAGTTCCAGAAGATGTTTGCGCGCATGTTTGACGACGCGCCGCAGAACGATTGGGAGGATGTGGAGCGTGTGATTCGCGAGGACTTTGGGAAGAGCCCCGAGGAGGTGTTTGGTGTTAGCTTCAGGGGCGAGGAGGGCAAGGGCGTCATGGAGAAGGTGGCGCGTGCGTCTGCGTCCGTTGCGCAGGTGCATTGGGCGAGGTTGCCGGATGGGCGCGAAGTAGCTATCAAAGTGCAGAAGCGTGAGATAGCACAGCAGGTCGGCTGGGATCTATGGGCATTCAAGTAAGTCTACCCCCCCATCTGCACCACCACCAACTAACCACCCCAGGGTCATGATGAAAACCTACACCTACTGGTTTGACCTCCCCATGTACTCCCTCGTCCCCTACATCTCCTCCCGCCTCCTCCTCGAATGCGACTTCGAAGTCGAAGCCTCCAACGCGCAACAAATGCGCGCCCTCATCGCCGCCGAGCCCCGCCTCCGCACCCGCGTCTACGTCCCCACCGTCTACCCCGAGCTCTCCTCCAAGCGCGTCATGACAGCCGAGTGGATCGAGGGCGTCCGCCTCTGGGACAAACCCGCCATCACCTCCCCCTGGCGCGGCCCCCCCACCGGCTCCCCCGGCGTCGTCACCCCCCTCTCCTCCTCCCCCCCCTCCCCCATCCCATCCCTCAAACCCGACCGCACAACCCAGCTCCTCGGCCCCCGCACCAACTCCGGCCTAGGCCTCTCCCTCAAAGAAGTAATGACCACAATGCTCGACCTCTTCTCCGCGCAAACGTTCCTCTGGGGCCTCGTGCACTGCGACCCGCACCCCGGCAACATCCTCCTCCGGCGCCTCCCCTCCGGCACCCCCCAGCTCGTCCTCCTCGACCACGGCCTGTACGTCGCCCTCGAGCCCGCCTTCCGCATCCAATACGCGACCTTCTGGCGCGCGCTGCTAGCCTTCGACAACGACACCCTGAAAAAGATCACCAGCGAGTGGGGCGTCAGCCAACCTGACCTCTTCGCCTCCGCTACCCTCATGCGGCCTTACACCGGCGGCGACCAGTCCACCGCGCGCGCGCTGACTAAATCCCTCGAGGGCGCCACACCAGGGGAACGTCACTACGCGGCGCAGAACCGGATGCGGGCCGGCATACGCGCCGTGCTCTCCGACGAGACGAAGTGGCCGCGCGAACTTGTTTTTTTGGCGAGAAACATGCGCATTGTGCAGGGGAATAATCAGTTCCTGGGGTCGCCGGTGAATAGGGTGAGGATTATGGGGATGTGGGCTAGTGAGGCGGTGGCGGAGGGGGGGGAAGAAGGGGGGTGGTGGGGGCATGTGAGGTTTAGGGTGGGGGTGTGGGGGAGTGATGTGCTTTGGTGGGTGGCGAGGGGACGGCAGGTGGTTTGGGGGGGGAAGGGGATGGAGGAGGAGCTGGAGAGGGGGATGAGGGGGGTTGCCGGGGAGGCGTTGGGGGTGGAGGTTGGGGAGGTTGAGGGGGGGATTTTTGGGGGGTAGGCAGGGTTTAGAGGAGGTGGATTGGAGTGGATTGGGTTGGATGATGGATACACATAGCGTGGGGTTTGGCGTTTGGGGGCTTGGGGGTGGTGTTCATCCCGCTCACTACTTGGTTGGATAGATTGTAGATATGTAGATAGAATGTACCATATCCTCTCCGCATTTCAAGACAACGCGCATAGTAGTAGGATGTGTTCTACGAATGATGCACCAGCAAGGTAGCGCGCAGATCCCATCCTGCCTGTCTTACACCTGAGCCCTGGAACGAACTAGCATCTACACATCCTCGCTGGCCATCACGCGCCCGTCACCTGTTTGTTCTTGTAGGAACCTGTCTAGCCTTCGGTGCGCCGCAATCTGACAGAAGCGGACAAAAGTATCCCAGAAACATCCTCTAACGTGATTAACCACCACTAAACTAGATCTATGCTATCACATTTAGAGTTCTCCATCGCCTCTCCGTCCATAATACCGTCGACATACGCTTCGCTAATAAGCTGATATTGGCCTCCGCTCCTACAGCGAAGAAGAAACGGGACCTGGGCTCCGCCGATCAGCGCAACGAAGTCACCTTGCCTGGCATGCTCGGAGCTAAGGACCAAATGTCCCTTTCTAGTAATGAATGGAAGTCGCCCTAAACTCTTGCCAATGATTTCCGAGCCTAGCCGTTCATGCGCCGCAATCCTGCTCTTGACCTTGCCTCTGATAGCCTTATCGGCTAAGAGCTGCCGCACCCCGAGTTTGATATCGGTTCCCTTGATATTCTTTATGCCATCCCGCAAAAGAACAACAGCCTCGAGAAAACGGTCATCGCGAACCCGTACTAGTTGTCTATCTGTGTTGTATCCAACGCCTCCGATAGAGGTTCTCGCCGCTGCACGTAGACGGTCGCTGAAGGCCGCGTAGCTTTGCTTGTCGTAATACGTGAGACGAAGAAGTTCAGCAAGCCACTGTACTGGCCATAAATATGTCTCTGATATAGGCACTTCATAGCTAGAAACCCTGCTAGGGAAAGATCCGACTTTGTATATCTCGTCGTATACATGGCACATCACTGATATTCCGCTAATTACACCGTCTTTCTGTGTGATCGTAAGTTCAGACTGGCGCGATTCTCTCCCATAAGCGCTAAATTCGGGATAAAGAGTAATGTGATCATTTTCCACGTCTTGTAACATATCTGTCGCAGATCGAGACCAATCCGGAACCCAGGATGGTAAGTCAGAGCAAAGTTTAGGGATCTGGCAGAACGAGAGCAACGATATATGACCTTGCTGAAGCAGAGCTGCCATGGCTGTCGTGTAGGTTTCTCTGCAGGATTTCGTATAATCCGGGTAAACCCCGAAATCTTTTAGCTCCTCTCGATCTGCTGCTAGACCCAACAAAGCAAATATTTTATCTCGCGGATCGGTGGACTCTAAGTGGTGAGGCCCGTGGCGTCGAAGATTTATACTGCCGACGCATGTTGCGCGGAGGAGAGCTGCTAGTGGGAATCTGCTATACCTATATATGTTCCAGGATGAGAGCATGACAGTAGGCCTATGCTGGAATATGGACAAAACAATTTCGAGTTGATATGGCGTTAATGATGTGATGTCTTTTGTTATAAGTGTGGACCACAGTGCACAATACGCATTAAGAGCGGCGCTGCATCGACGCCGCGTAATTCTCTTGGTGCCACAAACGAATTCTGCATTCTCTGGAATGGTTATCTCTTGTAGAACCCATATTCGTGTCCACCATGGCCGGGTAAAAAATCGCCTGATGCCGGTAACGGGTAATAGATTGTCTTGATCGTGACTGCCACTGATAGAATAAAAGAGACTGCGCAGTGTATTCTGGGAAACAAATAATGTTTTGCCAGCGAGTGTTCTGCACCTTATCGTTGACTGGTTCAGGTCGCTGGCTGCTAGAGGCTTTAATGGCAACCTCTGCCAGACTTTTTGACTTAGATCGAGCCCTTTGTCCATGCCGCAAGCTTCTGCTTTTTCTCCAAGCAAACTTAGATAATCCATCACTAAATCACTACTCACATCTGCCAGGCCAAGCCAAGCAATAACCCTGTACGCCTGTTGATAAATATCTGCCATAAGTCCAACTTGCCAGCTCTTTTCTTTATCATCTGATTGATTGATGCAGAGGACATCGATCCACATCATAATGTGTTCCCTAGCTGGCCTGAGTGCCATCATTGCGTCATATAGGTTTTTAGTTACCCGAACTGGGAAATTGTCCACGAGTATTACTCGTTCACCAGCGGTATTCCCCCAGACATAGGACAGCGCTACAAACTCCGGCTTTTCATGAAGGGTGGCGTGAAAGATATGGCATGTGGGAATATACTTGAGCTTTTTGTTACCTTCTCTAGGTAGAAGTTTTAATAGTCGAATCTCCCTTGTAGAAGAACTCAATGTTCGGTATCTGTATTGGTTCGTCATAATCAATGAATCTACAATAAGAAGGATAAACCACGTTTTAGCCCACGTAGGTTAGAAGAGAAAAGGTAGGCCTTAACCTAACGTCTCTTTCACCAAGAGAGGAGGTTAGACTGCTGACAGCAAGAAACTAGGCGACTTTATGACTTGGGGTCGTTGCCTAAATCGAATCACGTGTGAAGAATGCGTCGCTCGGCACCTATGAAGAGAGGTCGATAGAAAAGGAGACTAATGCAAAGTGGTAAGACAGCCAGCGCATCGCACATAACAGCCTCAATATGTTGCACCTGGTGAAAGGGAGGAGCTACTGCAGCATAATCTTAGGATCGAGCGTGACATATGCATTGCTATGTAGATAGAATGTACCACATCCTCTCCGCATCTTGAAGACAAGTCATAGTAAGCCACTTATCACACGGATGTCACCGAATCTGCGCTTATAAAGCTGACTCCCGCATCCCTGCACCGCGAATACCAGACATTTTACACCACTACAAGGCTTTCTCTCCTTACCTCATCCGATAATTTTTGTTTCCCCATTTAGCAAGTAGGAGTAGCAGATCTGATTGCACCTCTTTTACGTAGAGGAGAATTGCGAGGACGTCAGGCTCGAGGCTTCTGACGAGATGACGCCTGTTTCCTGTGATTAGTGCAAGGCCCTATATTATCCCTGTTCAGATATCGGGGTGCCTTATAAGCCAAACAGTGTGGTGCGGGACTACACAGTAGCTGAAATAGTAAGTTCTTCTAGTGTATTACGAAGCTGAGATATTGCTGCGGGTGAATTGGATCAGGTCAATAGTGTTGGTATGAAACTTAGTCTTTTGAACATCGGGTTATAATACCCATCCCATTCAAGGGATTTAAGCTGAACCCAACACCGATAGCAGCTGCTCAAGAAAAGGCTCCCGTATAGAAGAAGCATTTTTATTGTTTTTGGTTTCCTCCCATGAGGGAGTTATGATGCCACTAGGAGCTTCAGCTCCTGTATAGATGTCGGTTTGAGCGAACGGAGATTCAAACAGGAAGGTGGATGTGCGGCCTGGCCATGAGAATGGCTGCGGCCTGGGTACTTAAGAGAGTCGAATAAGTCATTGAACTGTAAAGCTTGAGAGGATTGTGAGACGTAGGTCATAATAGAAACACAATTCACATACAAAACCCTGGGTTTTTCGTTGAATGCAATGAAAGCTAATTGCCATGTGCCCATTTCCAAGCTTTCCTATTTGCGGGACTTTTGGGATCACGAGTTGGTTACTTTTTCCCAACTAGAGACAATTTCACTTCTAGTGCATCATCATCGTTTTTGGGATTGCGAATGATGAAGTTGTCCCCGCGCCATTTGTCAGGAATGACTTCTTTCGCCTTATCTTCAGGCTGTATAATAAAGTTAGAAACCACCAACAAGCACAAGAGCCTTCGGATTTCGAGATACTCACATTTCGAAGCCAACCCGTCAATCTATGGTATTAAAACTTCAAGCCTCCAAAAAAGATCACCTTCTCCTCGTTACCCGCCAAAAGCACACTATTAGGATGCCGCTTTATGCGAAGTGACTATTTGGGCTTACCTTGGCGGGCGTGATGCGTCCACTCACTCGAAGAATCAGCTCTATACCATTCCGTCTCCGGAGCTATCTCACCGGCTGGGATAGCTCCCAGCTTGAAGCCCAACGTCACAGCCTGGGACTTATCCGACCAAGAAGTGATATACACCTCATTGGTCGAGTACGTACTAACCGCAATGAAGAACCCAGTATCATAAATGTCTGGAAATTTCGCAAGGAGTTTCTCCGCATTCCCACGTGCCCAATCATGGAACGGCGCAAGATGGTGATAACCTTGCATCCTCACCTCTGAATCGCACATGGGCACAGCTCCAAAATCGGACCCCAGCTCGAACTTGATCAACACCTTCGCCTCGGCCGGAATCCCAGCAGGAAGCCAACTCGCGCCAACATCAGCCTAGTACCTGTTATACTTAACGGACTGCGTGTACCGCGGGCCCCAGCGCATAGATTTCGGACGCATGGGGACGACGATGGAGTCGTCGAGCTCGGTTAGGTCGAGGCTGCGGACTGCGTCGCTGTCCATGATGTCGACGAGGGGGTGCCAGATTCCGCCGGCGCCGATGTAGCCGCTGGCTCCGGGTTTGATGTCTAAGGAGGAGGCTGGATCGAAGAAGGCGTAGCCCTTGTCGTATTTTTGCATGGATTCATTGTATTGCTGTGCTCGTTTGGGAGGACTCATTGCGAGTGTTGTATCAATGAGAAGTGGATTGATGGTAAGCTATTCTCGAGAGAAGTCAATTTAGAGGGGCGTGGGATCCAAACCTTGGATTCTGAGGGATGAGGCCTCATGCCAAGCATCATTATATGGCGTTTCGTTATCACCACCTTACGACCCTTTAATTGGTCCGTGAGCTTAATGGCAGCTGCAGGAAGGATTGCGGAAGGATTCAGCAACAGAAACCTTCTTATCTCGTTCAAATCGCGCTTCTCTCCTGACATCAAAGCACAGTTTCGAGCCTAGTGAAGATCCACTCGCAAAGTGGTATATACTCAAGCACGTCTTCCTGGGGGAGTCCATAAAGGCTGATATTCTCTTCATCTTGGACTGCTGCCATTCTGGGGGCAGCATCCAGCCACCGAAATCAAAAGCCAAAAACGTCGTGGATGTCATCGCTGCATGCAGTGCCAAGGCAAAGACTCCAGTACGTGGCGACAACTCTCTAACAGGAAAACTCATTAAAGCTTTTTAAAAAAAAACTACACAGAGCCGTTCAATTGCCGCTTTCTGTATAGCCAACTCTTGTATCAGCATAAACTTGAGGAAGACAGGGCTGCATTCTTGGCGGACGATATTGAGGACGAAAGAGACACCTATCCTCAGTGGTTTCCACTTCGTTACGACGGTAGAAATCCACGTAATATCGAATTCTCTGGCATTGGGGTCAAGAAGACTAAGCTTGAAGCCCCTCGTGCATTGCTTCTAGCAGAACATTCTCCCTCGCTTGCAAACATAGATATTGAGGCCAAGATCAAGGAGTTTAAAAGAAGACAGGCATCTCTACCTAAGCGCCCAATTTCTACGCAGCCCGCAACCATGGGAAACTATATACCCAAAGAGGAGTAAGTGCTCGCATTAGAGGCTCGGAGAATTGAGTTGCGCTAATGTCGTTCCGTTCTCCCGGTAGCGAAACACAACGTCAGTCACGCAACTGGTTTAAGCGCTACGAAGACCTGGAGCATACACACATGGTCGGAAGGTCAGGATACGAGACATCTAATATATGCAAGGTCTCAATCATTGGATCTGGCATCGATTTGGAACATATACAATTGCGGTTTAGAACGGAATTAATCGGCAATCTACTCGATTTTTCTGAGTCGAATGGTGACTGCCATGATGAGGTTGGATTTGGGACCACTTGCGCGATATTGGTCTCTAGACTAGCTCATTGTCGTATCTTTATAGCCAAAGTCGCTAAAGGTAAGTATATATAAAAAACCAACAATCATATCGTGGAGGTACACACTTTTCATCTTCAAGTTTTGCTCCGAATTCCGTCAAATATTTTGCCTGAGCTTACTTCAAAACCACAGGCGAAAAGTGGTCTGTCAACGAGTGCAAAGTTGACATCATTATTTTCCCCTTCGGCATGAAACATCTCGACCCTGAGCTAGACAATGTGATTAGTATGGCCCATTCTAGGAACGTGGTCTGCTTAGCTGCTAGCGGTAACGGGGGTGCCAACGAGAAGCTTCCATTCCCTGCCGGAATACCTGGTGTGCTGGCAATTAACTCAACGGACGGTTACGGCAATCCAGCACCCTTCAATCCCTCTCCGCGGATGGGTCGCAAGAACTTCAGCACGTTAGGACAAGGCATCCATGTGAGAGTCAAAGGCAAGGGTGACCACCTGGATAAAGACATCCAAAACGGATCCTCTTTCGCAGTCTCGGTGGCTGGAGGAATTCTGGCTGCAATGTTCATGTTTGCATCGGATGTTCTGATGCTCGAAGAAAGAGATCTGAAAGACCTTCGTACACCGAAGGGGGCGGAAAAATTGTTTGACCTCATGTCGTGCAAACGTGGTGACTATGACTATGTTGCCCCTTGGATTTTGATTGAGGAGATGGACCCTGTCGATTCCTTAGAAGAACATAATGCGTTAATCAAAGCCAAGATCGTAACGGCTCTCAGAGACAAGTAGCTTGTGCTCATCAAGGGTTGGAAGTAAGCTCTATGGATGAGTCTGAAAGGAGTTGAAATGAACAGGGCTTGCAAATGATTACAGTGCATGGCCAGCTCGGGGCCAGCTCGGACGAGAAATACAATATAGTGGGCACCTGTTAGGGTATAAGTAGAGTTGATAGTGGAGTAAGCTAAAACAGCGTTACGCCTATTCAGTAATTCAAGTATGATGCTATATGTGGCTCTAGATAGTGGGGGAGTGTATACTCGACCTTTATTCATATTTATTCTTCATAATGTTAGGTTCTGAATTATCAAACAGTTGTATATCTAGCTGTAGGACGGGGATGGGGTGGATCAATGTAGTGGTGTTATTGTGTAGTTGTTGCCAAGCTCTCTTTTCTGTTTCTTGGTCGCGTGTGGTTGATATCTGGTTGGGACTACTTTGGCTTGGCTTGGCTAATGTGGGGTAGCCGCTGTCATGGAGAGTTTGTGTCCAAGGCGTCTCACTAAACTACAAAATTACCCAATTTAGCCCCCACGCTACACGTGCTATACACTATTTATAAACTGCCAAGCTGGCTAAAACCTGAAATTATCAGCCAACATGACGATTGAGGCGGATAATATAAAATAATATGCCCTAAAGGATCAGGATAATGTTGATCGTAGGATTTCGGGATTTCGCCAAGAAGCATCATGGCTCCGCTATACAATCGCGGACGCATATATATTGTGCAGTGAGGCCCATTAAAATCTCTCCTTTCTAAAAACCCCTCCTCAATAACTCATAACCTTCTCTGCAACTCATACCCTCACCAATAACTCATACCATCCTCGCCTAATTCCGCAAAATGAAAAGCGATTGCAGCCCCTATTCCTCCCTGTCCGCTTCATTCGACTTCTCCTGCTATGGCACGACCGGCCCCTACCACAAAGCCGACGGCACAGGCTTCAACCTCACCAGCCTCTCATATCCCGCCCTCAACCAAACCGGCCAGGCCACCATGTACGCGCTAAAGGCATGCTGCAAATCGCCCATTACGCAGGTTGATACTGAGTTGAACGGCATCTGCTACTCCAATTGCAGGACCACGGGTTTGGAGCAGGCGCGTGAGGTCAGTTGGTGTTTGGGGAACTACACGGAGAAGCGCCCGGAGTATTATTTTGCGAGCTTGGGGTGTGAGACTACGGTTTCGGGAGCGACGATGGTGGGGAGGACGAGCAGTTGGGGAGGGTTAGTGGTGCTGAGTCTTGTGGTCTCGGCGGCGGCGACGATGATGTAGGAATACCAGCGAGGGTGGCGAGGAATAGGCAGTTTGGGGGGTTATTTTTACCCTAATTTATACCCATCCTGTGACTACAGCGGGAAGCGTTAACGACATCATCATACCAGCAGTTTCTGTTTTTACAAATATTGTCAAATATTGCCATTAGGTTTATAATCGTGCTCACCTACCTTTTCCCAAAATGCGAATACTAAAGCGAATGTTTCATAACCCAATCACGACCGCTCCAAGCATCTCTAGGTGATTACAGCACTCCTCGACACTTATTCCACTGCTCTGACCGCCCAACTCGTTTTGTACCATTGCAATCCATTGAGAACATTTGCTATAGTACATTTGCCCCCCCTGCCGAGCTGTCTTCATCCATAAGAGAGTCCCATCAACCACATTAGTGACTGGGAACAAACCCCACTTCAATCATACATGATTCCCAAACTACATGGCTGCTTTTTGCTTTTCCCAGTTGATCTTTACAAGCTAAGACAACATTGTTAGTAATCACTAACCAGAAAATGTTCAGAAAACCTTACATTCTTAACAAGAGGCTGATGTCCGTAAAGCCACTCTAGCCCCCAAAGCCATACCCACATTGGCAACCACTGATAGAGAATCCTCCTCGCAATGGGTCCAAGTCCATACGGCAACCTCGCGACATGTACCCCGGCGTATGCAGAAGAGAAGGAGACGAGATCTCTGCCTCGCTTACCGCGTTTTTCGGAATATTTGTGAAATTCTTCAGCTAGGCTGATGGTGCCATGGGAGTTGTAGTGGGTTATGAGAGCATTTCCTAGTTCCGTAGCATCCTCAATTGCTTGGCATGCCCCCTACGATCGGTGGATCAGTTCAAAGTCCAAATTGTTTTATGCTGGCAAATATGAATGTGCTTACCTGACCAAAAAAGGAAGTCATCGAATGAGCGGCTGTAGGAAACTTTGTAAGTAGTAATTCTCGCTAGGGAAATTCTCATAGTTACCGTCTCCAAGTAATGCAACTCTGCCCCTTGTCATGCTTGGAAAGTCTTGCTCTTCAAAGACGTTACTGGCGATGACTCTCTCGGATTCGTTGATTACTCCAATGAGTTAGCAACAGTATAATGCGCCCACAAAGTTCAGAGAATCACTTACAATCCTCCACAATTTTATTCTCACAATATGGGTGGAACCTTTCGCCATATACGTCACTAACGGTATCTTTTGTTGCACCTTCCCACACTGATCTATCTGGGTCCTTTTCGCCCAGCGCTACTCTCTAGAACTTTCGGTCAATGATGCGTTATTGGAGTCTGCGAAAATTCATACCTTAACACCAATATACCACTGCCGATTGTCTTTACAAGGCCAAGATGTAAATATAGCATCGTCATAGAATATCCAGCTCCCAACTCCCAAATCCTTGATTCCTAAATTGGGAAGCGGTTTGGTATAGCCGGACATATGGACACGTCCTGTGAACTTAATGGTATTGATCCTGCTCAACCCAGCATTCTCTGCTAGAATACGGCGAGTAACAGAACGGATACCGTCAGCACCTACCACAATGTCACCAGTATATTGCTTTCCACCGGCCACCTTCACAACTACACGATCGCTGCCTGCGTCGTCAATGATATCGACAACCGTCGAATCTATCCTCACGCAGTCATCGCCGCCTGCAGCTTCGTACAAGAACCCATGAAATTTATGCCTCTCAATTGAGTATACAGGATAACCGAACTTTGCTTCCATACCGGTGAAATCGAGTGCTCGCCACAACGTTTCGTTGTAATATGCAAGCATTTTCTTCAGGGGCTGGCCATGTTCCTGGATTTGAGGGTAGATGCCTAGCTGGTCTAATGCACCCAAAGCATTCGGCGCAAGGGATATTCCTGCACCTTGTGGTGATAGCTTCTCAGAGCGTTCGAGGACAATGCAAGGGATGTTTGCCTGGCGACAAATAGCAGCGAGAGTGAGGCCGCCAAGGCCTGCACCCACAATCAAAACCCGTGTATCGGTGTCTAGTGAACTGGCCATTGTTGAACAAAGAAAGATAAAGAAGTGGATTTGTTGAGAGAATGAGCGGGCTTTTCCCTTTACAACGCCAAGACAAACTTGCGCGATTGAGAGGCAGACGGCTCAGAGTAAGTTAGATAAATGAATATATAGAAGATACCTGGATCTCATTCTAATACGAGTGAGAAGTAAAGTCGCTCATCATATTGTGAGCCAAAACTCGCCGTCCGTCCGCGGAACAAAACGGAATGAAACGACAAATCCTTCCCCATTTTGCACTTCCAAAGTCAACCAGTAGAAAACGCAGAAGGAGTAATACTGTAACCTCGTCAGTCTATACGGTGTATATTCTATCAAATAAATAGTCATTTTGCCTTTTGCTGTAATGCCCGATGCCATTAGCCAATATCTCTTGTATCGTTTATGAAAGAATGGCGGGGAACGAGCAAACGGCGGCGTACGTACAGTTGTGCAAGCAGATAAAGTTGCGGCCAAAAGCCTATATTGTATAAAGAGGTGAAGGAGTCGATGTAATGCACTACCACCAGTGGCAGGCTATGGCAGGTTTTTGCGTCATATACCAAGTCATCTCTATTTATTTTTGAATATTCTAGTGGTATACGAGGGCAAACTTTATGAACTACAAAAATAAGTCTTAACATGCCAACCACAACTGATTCAACGCCTTATATCATCCAAGATGGTCCTCATAACTGTTGTCAACTCGCCCGCATGTTCCATATCGAGGATGTGGTCGTGTGCAGCATTCGGAATCGTCAAGACGCGCAGTTGGGGTAACTCCCAACCTGAATTAGGGTCGTCGAAGAGTTTTTGAATCGCGTTTTTTCGTCTATCTGAAAGCGCCATGGGCAATTTGTCGAGACGCCCGCATTTGATGAGGGTGACAGGTGCCGAGACTGCTCCATCTGCGACTGCCATGTCTTCACACGCAATCAGTGAAAGTCCATTGGAGATATGCTTCCGCATGCGTGGAAGCCATTCAAACACGCTGACTTCATCATCAAAATAGTCTTCATCGTTATAGTCAGAGCTGTCCGTATCATTGTACTCGTCACTGTCATCTTCAGAGACGGTGCTGCTGTCGCTGCCAGTACTATTTATCTCATGTCGATCGGCCGGGACCAACCCCCTCGAGAGAAATTTGAAAGTAAGAGAAGTAAGAATATTGTGCTCGTTGCGCACAAATCCTGGTATCTTTTGCGGGTTTGCTGAGTCGATGAGTATAACGTGGAGAACTCTTTCGCCTTTCGACTCAAGCAGAGCAGCCATGCGAATTGCGATCATGCCACCCATAGACCAACCGCCTAGGAGATATGGTCCATGTGGCTGAACTTCACGTTGGATGAGGTTGACGTATTCCTGAGCAAGGGAATCGAGAGTGGGAGGCAAGGTATACGATTTTCGCTCGTATAAAGGAGAACTTATGCCGTACATAGGCCGCTCACTTTCATTGCAAAGGCTACCGAGTGAGAGGTATGGCAATGCTAGTCCCGAGATAGCATGTACGAGAAAAATAGGTGTAAGGTCTGATGAAGCATCACCTTGGATATGCAAGAGAGCCTCCATGGTGAGTGTGTCTTGGAGAGATCTAACAATGGGGCTTGCAAACTTGTCAGAAACATGGAGGAGGGCTACAAGTTATGAGCATATTCGAAGGAGTTCAATTTCTGCTTTATTGGCTGCTTTATTGGTTATTACTTAATTCTTCTTCCAACGTTCCTAAATCCACTGTAGAGTAGTCTTAGTTATGTCCTTTTGTGGTAAAAGTTAGCTCCAAATCCTGGGCCCGACACTACCAATTAAAGTACGTTCAATTACGCCATTGGATAGCGTTTAATTCTTTCACCGCATGCCGACGGAGGGAAAGAATTAAACGCTATCTAATTGCATTGGCAGTTTTCAGGTCCAGGCTTTTCAGGGGATAGATTTGGGGCGGACTGGGGCCATGTGTCCAATCCTTTACGGTTGTTTGGGGCCGTGGAGAACGTAACCAATCACCCAGGATCATATTGGCCCTTGTGCATGAACCAACTTTTATATATTCCGCGCATTTCGGACAGTTAGAGATCATCCATGCTCCACACGTGTATTCCAGCTCTTGGATAAGCTATACTTGGCTTGATGTCACCTCAGCCCCGTTGCCCATCATACGCTTTTTACGTATCATCAATCAAAGGACAGGTTCTTTGTGCTAACTGGAGAGGTGCTATTTCGGATGATTTTAGTCATATTTTGCGTCTAAGGACGATGGCGAAGTCAATGTACATACATACGTATAGTACATATGTAGGACGTTTCATCCTAGTTTTCTTCAGTCTGTGTTCTTGCATGTACGTTTTACGAACAATTCTGACTGTGTTCACTCACCATGCTTCTCCAAACAGCCAGCATCCTTCTTACATTATCCTGGGTCACCACGTGTAATGCAGCTACAACTTCGCGTACGACTCGTCGGAGTTATGATATGCCCTTGACGCGTGATCCGAATTACGGCTTCTTAGGAAATATCTCCATAGGCAGCCCTCCCCAGAGGATCACATCATTCATTGACTGGACGTGGACGTCCCAATATGTCATCTCAACCACATGCGATGGCAACACAACAGATACAGCCTCTTGTCTCTCGCCGTCGCAACCAATATACAATCAGAGCCTCTCCTCTACCTATTCTAATAGGTCGAAGACGTACCCTAGCGATAGCTGGTATCCAAATGAGTTCTTCCCTGCTCCCTTCAACGTGGATTATGCCTCGGATATCGAAACGATTGGCCCGGTTTCAAAGCGGGTAGTCATCCAGACAAGCAACTTCGAGCCCGTAATCTTCAAAAACTTTCTATTCCCATTCGCTGGAATTTTTGGTCTGATGCCCTCTCTTCCAGGCTCCGATGGTATGCTATTATATTCCACTTGGTCATCAAGTTTATTTCCAGCGATCGCGACATAGTTGACACAGTTAGCCTCTTCCCAAGCCCCGTTCTATCAGCAGTACCTAGCTGGCGCCTGGCCACTTCCCTATACTGCGTTTACTCTCTGCCCCGCGGTTTCTTGCCCACCAGGCGCATCCGCAATCCAGACGATCGGCGGCTACAACCATGCTCTTGCTTCAAAAGGTCTCACTTGGTACAACGTTGTCCCAGTGCCTTTAGTGAACGAGCTCGATTTTACATTCAGACCAGGAATTTTCTCTTATTGGTCAATTTCACTCACTGGTCTTTCTATCGGAAATAAAAAACAAGTATTAAACTCCACCATGGATGGTGGCCCAGCAGCAATCTTTGATCATGCATCAAGAGGACGTGGAGTACCACTCTCCGCTAACGCCTACGCGAATCTTGTTCTGGTCACGAATGCCACACTTCTTTCGCCTGATTCTCCAGCCCTTGTTGATCCGCCAAATAACGGAGGTGGTCAATTCTACCATGTCGATTGTAACAAGGTCAAAAACTTGCCCAGTATCAAGTACACATTTAAAGGGAGTTCCAAACAGTGGGAAGTTACCGGGGATGCATATACGGTAAATAAAGAGGGTACCTGTGTGCTGAATGTTAGAACAATCGGTGTGAATGATTTTCAGTATGGAAATTTTGGAGAGGTTTTCCTAAAGGGAAAGTACGTTGTGTTCGATTTTGATAAAAGGAGGGTGGGTTTGGCTCAGTTGTAGGTACAAGATAGTTGGCATCTTATTAGATTATTATCTATTCAAGAATATGAGAAGCTTTCGAAGTTCTAGTCTACCTTCTAGTATTGTAGACTTATTGGACGAAAGTTTCACCTGGAAATTAACTAGATTATGAGCCTAATAAGCAGCTCACTATTCTGCATTTATCCTTGTTACTTACTACCTTATATCGCATATCAGGAACGAAATCTTAATTTTTCATCAATTAGAAACCTCATGCGACGCTGGGTCTCTGTCCTACATGGTCGGGTATGCGGCAGCGGCTGCCTCAGTAAGGAATTTGCTGAAGATTCTGGGGGATCCTGTCCCAGGGTATCCTCAGGGTATCTCATTGGCCCCCAGGGTATCCCATTGGCTTGCTCGGTTGTACGCTGGTTTGATGACCAACGCCGTGGAGGCAGCAAAAGCTCAGGGTTTCGGCTGCTCCCCAGGAACCCGCTATAAATACCCTGTAGATCGTTGGGATAGTTAGATAATTAAATCGATTCTATTGTATTTCTATATACTATATTCTACCCTGTGATATTCCTGTCGGCTGCTGCCAAGAGAAACAATTCCGGAAGTAAGAGAAACCCATACGATTTTGGGTGAGAATCTCCTGATCTGGGAATCAGCTCTAATAGAATTGACCACCCCATTACCAATGGAAAATGCCGCCAAAGTAAATCAAGCAATTGCAAATGTCTTGTTTTTTTAGTCTTGGGTTGATGATACAGAGATTACTGTGTTATTAGAATATTACGACGACACTTACGCTATCCTTACGATAATGGGGCCGAAGTACAGTGGTAAATCGCCTAATTGCGCTACATTTCACCGAATTGCGGATAAAGGTCCCGCCTTCCCTTCCCATGGTTGAATTGCGGGATGTCCCATGGTTGCATTTACGGGATGCTAAAGATTCTGTGCATAAACCTAGCGAGGATCTATTTACACTGTAGGATTCCAGCCTAATGAAGGCTCCGACTGGCTTCGCTAGGAAACCGTGGAAGCGCCGAGACCCGACCCATGCCAACGCAGCCTGTATGGCAACATGGAACAAGAAATTAATCCCGCCGTGGCATCCTTCTAACAGATGCAGCTAAGCCCCATATTGTACTGTACTGTACTATACTCCACATATATCCAGAAGCTCTACGGAGGTATTGCTCATAAGTTTTGTCGGTGGGGGGGGGCCTAAAAAAAGCCACTGGCAGGGCTGTGCGTAGTGCGATGGTGTATCTCGGCTTATGTTTTATATGGTATTGATACATGAGTTTATGCTACTGTGCACAAATGCTGGGGTCCCATGCTTGATCCACCAGCAAAGCTTTTGAACAAACACCTCCGTATCCGTAGCCTCTGCATTTATTGCCATGTCCGTACCGTATAGCGCTGTATTGTCCAAGGAGGGAGAATCCAACACATTATAAAGTGCAGAGAGTGGGGTTAAATCGCACCATAAATGTACCTGTTTTAGCCGTATGCGAAAGAAGGCAGCAGCACCTTAGAGGCGCTGCGTGCGTTATGCACTGTAACATTGAGAGGAATACAGCTTACATTGGCACTACTTGGACTACTTGGAGCGAATCGTTGCAAGGGAATGCATCTGTTTGACGAAGCTACAGGCTAGCTGTTGTTAACCTACAAGGTAGCGCAGGCAGTGCTACTTCCTGTCTGACTGAGCTGAATTGGTCATGCACGTCGAGACATGTCGTTCTACTTGGGAGCTTTCGGACCCCAACTGCTCTGAGCAAGATAACTTTTCTCTTATATCTCAGCCCGTCCTATTTTCCTCGATCATATCATCGCCAAGTCACTACCCAGATATAAATGATGCCCCTACCGACGATCCTAGACCCTCCTCAACACGGAATCGCCGAACAAAACAAGAGTCCGCCAATTAAATCACTGCGGAAGAGCTGTCACTTTTGTCGATCTAGGAAGATTCGATGTTCTGGTGAAACCATATGTTCAGCTTGCACGGAACGCAGCATAGAATGCTCTTACAAAGTTGGTGGTCCCAAAGGTCGCCCCAAGAGACTTTCACCCAGCAACATGGTACCCTCTTCCAAACACTCTCGAGAGGCATCTGAGACAGCGTTCTCCACTCCTGCCAACGACCCAATCCAAGCTTCTCATGCATATTCAGATTCCATGGCGCGGTCGACTTTCTCCACTTTCAAAGGTCCGTGTATAGGCAAGGACGATCAGCAGCCGATACTGGAAATCTCAATCGCTTCTACTCTACAGGCTATGTTTGGTCGGTTGCTTGATTCCAAAGTAGAAGCTCCAAGTCATCCTTCTGATCACATACTTGATGGGTTCAGAAAGCACCTACCGGGTGGTGAGGCACAACCAACCATTGACGATTCCATGTTGGAAACTTCCATATCTTACGAGGACCTGTTCTTTATCCTCGCCCAGGAGTGCATTGAAATGTTGGCCTTACGATTTGGAGAACTTGGCTGCCACCAACTTGAGTCTGAGCGATCCAGATACTTCGTTAAGTCATTAAGTCATGATACAAGCACCACGATGTTTGACCCGCCTCGACAAGTAGGAGATCTTACTCTTGGCTATTCTGTAGCAGGTGATGAATGCGGCCGTCCTACAACGGAGATCAACAAGCCATTACTGGAGTATAACAACCACTCAACCACTCAAATGGTAGAAATATGGTTCTCACAACATCCATTCCCCTTCATTTTCTCAAAGACCCTCCTCTTACGCGATATCCGGCACAACACCCATAACGAGCTCTTACTTGCAGCAATTCTGGCCGATGTTCAGTATGGCCAAGAGACTCAAGATGCCCATGCCAAGGGAGAAATTCTTTTTGCTTGGGCGAGCGCACGCTTACGAGAGATGCCCCAGAAGAGCATTGACCTTGCAACTATTCAGGCGGTGGTATTACTTGGCTGGCGTTCGTTGTGTTCGTCCCAGTCTCGACGGGCCATCTGCTACTTTATTTGGGCAAGCTGCGCTATACAAACCGTCCCAACGCCACAGCTCGGCCTCAACACAATTAATGGTATTGATGTGGGAGAAATAGAGTCCGAATGCCGGCTTAATACTCAGTGGCTGGTTTTTTCGGTCATCCTTTGGGCCACGATGCAAGTGGATTCCCCCAACTGTGAGCCTGCTCCGGACAGTGCACCCACAGCATTCCCTGTAGCAGATGAATCTGCGTCAGCAAGTCTCAAATTGGACCGCACTTCGTACAATTTTTCCACACTACAGAACCAAGAACGCATGTTCAGAGAACTCTGGCTTTTGAGCCATGTATCCGCCACAGTATCGCACATTCATGCTCTCTATCCACGTTCGGAGCCACTAGAAACTGACGAGGTCGGCTCGGCATCTTGGCAATCCCATACGCTTCTTCAGCTTCGCCGTCTCTCCAGCCAGCCCCAGGACATTTCCTTGCTTTGTAGGAGGGTTATACACGTCCTTCTAGGCGCCGTTCAACTCGTCGAAACTCAAGCGGAACACAGCCACTCACAAGCACTCGCATTATCCGCCTCTCACATGATGCTGATAATTCATTTCCTCGTTCCCTCACCTATGTCGTCCGGCTCGATAGCAGGTCGAACAAAAAAAATATTAGCAGCAGGCGGCATCGATCAGCTCGTTTCTGACTTCTGTTATTCCACCTCAGCACTTCTCAAGACGCTAGCGATACTAAATGACAGGGACCGAAAAGGTGCGAGACGTAATCGTGCGGTGATGTCCCAGCGTCATCCGTCAAGCATTGTCGGCATTTTTGCCCTAGCCCTCGATGCCTGTGGCCGGGGTCTGAACTGGCTGTTTTCAATAGGCCAGATCGGTTCTGAGATGGAGCAGAAATGCATTCGAGATAAGAGGAGCGAGTTAGCCCGGCTGGCATCAGAGTTGTACGCATTTAGCGACTGCAGCCTGTTAAGTACGGTACGGATAAGGATCATAAAAAAACAACTGGAAATAGCGATGCATCAGTTCTCGGACGTGCAATTCGACTTTTCGACAACCATCGGAGGCTCAATGACGACAGGATCGGCGAGCTCCAAAGCGACAGGAGGTCCAGGCACGCCATATGCTGATCCCATGGATTTAAATGACAAGATGGTCAGCTCCACTGGGGACTTCTCTATGCTGGATAACTTGGAGAGCAAATATTTGGCGATGTTCTTTGGCAACGGATTTTCGTTTATTAGTGATGCTTGTGATGCCGATGGAATGGCATTCGACTTAGGCGCGCAGGGTGATCAGGGTATGCCGATATTGTTAGATGAAGAGGCAAGCTCCTTATAAAAGAAATAGAATGATAGAATAGAGACAGGTATTTGAATAGTTTCTGTTTTGCGGGAATATATATTATAGTTATAATCACAGGTGCCAAGGACAAGGTGACGTTATCAAGCAACCATGTAAAATTTCTTACGCTCAAGACGGAAGTAATCGGCCATTCAAAAAGTAGTGCGTGTCACAGCATCCAGCAGCTTGGTTAGAATACAGATCTTCATTTCTTCCTAACCGTTACGCTAAAGAAGAGTCCCGAATGCCGTGGTAGATCCCACTATATTCGTATACACTTACTGGGTGGCCGCGAAGTCTGCTTCCCATGTCGACGCAGTAGTGCAACATAAAGGTTGCATCCATTGGCTCATCTATCTATCTATCTTGGAATTAATACGTCTGATATGATATCAGACGTATTAATTTCAAGATGGCCTGGCGGCATATCGGTGATATGTCGCCAGTCGCCAGTCCGTTCAAAATTGATCAGGGCTAGAGATTCAGAGCGATCTGAACGACGGGTACGTGCACGACGGGCATAAATCAAAGCACAGCCCCGAAAATAGAAGCTTTACGCCGTGGCGTACATTAGCCTATAGATCTACAGCCCCTAAATATGACCAACAGGTAAGACGGCACTTCTACGCCGACTATCTCTTATTGCCGTCACGATTCCAGATGTGTAACTTCCTTCCTGTGAAACGTGTTGGCACGTACGGATAAGTGTGTACGGGAGCATACTATTGTGCTGCGATGCTCCGCGGATGCCTGCCCTCATGATTCTCTTCCCCTGCAAGCCTACGCACTTCATTGTGCCTGGGCCTTGCGTACCTCATTAACCGCCCGTATACTTACTTCATTCCCTGCCTATTCCTGCCTAACATCCAGCCTCTCCAATATCGTTTGCATATACTTCCTTGCCCCGACCGCATTGCATCGGGCTTTAGCCACGGCGTATACATAGGCTAATTCAATAAAAGGCGTCGTAGTGGACACTATTGACCCATACTGCATACGCACTGATTGGTTTGGCGTTTTTAGCGGCGGCAGCGGATAGATGGTTAGGCCGCTTGGCGTTATTACAGGAACGCCACGAGAACGCCATGAGAACGCTACGAGAACGCCACACGGGAGGATCTTTAGACCGCGTTCTCGAAACAGGTACAACTAATATACTAATGGCGCAAATATTATCCCATGTCTTTGATCATAAAAAAGCAATTGGTTGTTATGTATGTACTGTACTACACTAAGCTGTGTTGTGTTGGTGGCGTAACGTCCACATAATCCTCCGTGCCTGGACGGAGCATTTACTACAACGCTCTTAATTAGCCACGATAGTCTTCATCGTGCCTTCATCTTCATTTTCACCTCTATCTCACCTTCATCGAAATTTCCCTTTGTCTTACTCTCCATGAGAAAGCAACTTCCTTTTATACCCATTATACCCGCGGGGTACCCTCGCAGAAACCATCAAGGACAAGAAATAATTCATCCATCCAACTAGAACGGCAATATCAACGATGTCCAACAGAACATCCAGTGATCTGGGGATCTCCAAACTTCCCACATCTGCCAATACACCGAGAGATCCTTCTCCCTCAAAAATGGCAGACCCAAACGCACCAGATAGCGCGGCCGTGGGAACACTTGAAGATGCTGCGCGCAATTTCAAGCCTACTATGACATTTTATTTGGCTATGACGACGCTTGCTTTGCTTACTTTTATTGTGTCTATAGATGCTACCGCTCTGGCTGTCGCATTGCCAGTACGTTTATTCTCCACTACACACTGACGGACGAGACTAACAAAGACTCCAGATTGTTGCCGAAGCAGTCCACGGAACGGGTCTCCAGTCTTTCTGGGCAGGTACAGCGTTCTTGCTGTGCTGTGCGGTGTTACAGCCTATCATCGGATCCTTCTCGACAATTTTTGGCCGCAGAATCATGCTCACTGGATCTGTCTTGCTCTTTCTGGCAGGGTGCCTTGGGTGTGCCCTTGCAAAAAACTTTCTGACCATCCTCGTCTGCAGAAGTATCCAGGGCGCAGGAGGCGGTGGGATAGTCGTCATGACCGAGATAGTTGTTTGTGATATGATTCCGTTGAGGTTGAGAGGAGAGTGGTTTGGCGTTCTCGGTGGCATGTACGCTGTTGGAACCGTTCTGGGTCCAATCATCGGCGGAGCTTTTGCTCAATACGTATCATGGGTAAACTTCCACACTCCCTATTTGTAAAAGCATTGTTTAACAAATCATAGCGCTGGATTTTCTACATCAACCTTCCCTTCATTGGCGTAGCTATTGTCATGGTTCCTCTCTGTATCAAGCTGAAAGTCCTCCCCACATCCTTCAACGAAAAAATCAAACGCATCGACTGGATTGGCTGCGTCATCTTCATCGGCTCTGCCACAGGTTTCATGATGGGCATGTCCTGGGGTGGTGTTCAGTATGCATGGTCATCGTGGCACACCTTGGTCCCCATAATTATTGGCCTATTTGGCTTTGTTGCCTTCTATTTCTATGAGGACCGGATCGCCGTCGAGCCAGTTGTCTCAACTAGAGTCTTCAAGAACGTCAATCTCGCATCTGCGTACCTCCAGACCGTTATTCACAGTTTGATTGTGATGAGCTTTGTCTACTATCTGCCACTTTACTACGAGGGAGTGAAAGGGTTCAACACAACTATCACCGGAGTCGCTATCTTCCCAGAAACTTTCACCGTCGCCCCTGCTGCTGTCATAACTGGTATTATGATTGGAAAAACTGGCTCATTTCGTTGGGCTGTCTGGTCCGGGTGGCTCATTGCAATCCTCGGACTAGGTATCCTCTACCTTCTGGATGTCAATACTACCACCGTCCAGTGGATTTTCCTCAACTTGGTCGGAGGCGTTGGCACCGGCTTCCTATTCCCGGCACTCCAGTTTAGTATCCAGTCCGCCTGCGCAGATGAGGATCTCGCGGCAGCAGTCTCGATGTACAGCTTCTTTCGCTCAGTCGGTCAGACACTGGGTGTCGCGATTGGCGGTGTCGTCCTACAAAATCAGCTTGTAATCAAGATTTCCGCCTACCCCGCTCTCAAATCCAAGGCTGTTGAGTACAGTCTGGAGGCGGCCTCTTTAGCGCAGATCATAAAGGCCATGCCTGCGGGCCAAGATAAGACGGACTTGATCCAGGCGTTCGCGGATTCGCTGAAGATAGTGTGGGCCTTGATGTGCGGACTAGCTGGAATCGGATTTTTAGCAAGCCTCTTCATCAAGGACTATCCCTTGGACCGCTTCGTTCCTGCGGCCCAAGCCGTCGTGGCGGAAGAGAAGGTGGAAGACAACGAAAAAGATGCTGGTGTGGCTGAGGTTGGGAAAGCATCCGTAGACGGACATTCAGGAACGAACTAATACATAGAAGATAGCGTTGGACATGGACAAGTTTGAGGAGTTTTAGCCACACGGGCAAACTCCAGCCGAAAATTCAAAACATGGAATTGGCGTTTGAGGCATAATATCACAGGATTTTGAGGCGTATGAGTAGAATATGGAATGAATTGAGCTCTATTTTTGCCTTTGCTTTATATGCAATGGCGATATTTTTCCTGTAAATCATATAGTGTGATCTGATTTATGCGTAATTCTATGGAGGATATGAATACGTCTTCTTGAAGCTGTTGCCATTTCCACGGTCAATTGTATCAGGACGGATGTAGGCTGGGAAAGAGTTTTGACGTGAATAGTACGTCGAGTCGTGTCCATCTGTTACTTATTCACCAGCGATCGCCGAAAACGTGCAAAGGATGGTGTGGGCATTGAAAGTCCCGACAAAGGCAACTTTTCTCAGCCGGTTCTATTTAAATTCAAGCTTACTTAAGACTTACTGCGCCATCAAGCTTGAAGCATCTCAGAGTGGCTACTTGTAGTAGCGCTTATGAAAATCCATGGTAAAACGGAGAGTTATAAGCAAGTAATAGGAAGAATATAGAGTCTTCCTATCTTGATATGCGTCATATAATGCATCATCATCAAGAGGCTCAGCTGCCCATAGACAAGCCTTTTCCTTAGAGCCATGGAATGTCTCCGTTGACGAACGGGGGTTTCTAGGGATTAGTCTCAAACAGAAGAACTACTTTCGCAACACAATTCCTATCCTCGCCTTAGAATAGACTCACAACTCTCATCTTGCCTCAACTGCAATACCTCAAGCATTCTCTCAATCACACTTCGTGATATTGAAGCAGCCATGTCTCTTGCAACGGGAAACAATGCTTCTCTCAGTGGCAGAACCCAACCTATACGCCCCAAGTTCATCCCAGAATGGTCTATCGGCGACCAGCGCATACACCTACCAAAATGGTATCTCCCAGTATTTTTCGTCATAATCGTGGGCTCGCTCGCTCTTCCCCACGGCAAAGCTCGTGTATACACCACCCTTCCAATGGTGCTCGGTCTAATGTCGATGCTACCGTACTACACCGAAGGCAGCTTCAAGAAAGATTTCGACCTTGGGAACTTAGTTTTCGGCTGGTTCCTCATGTACTTGGCTCTGATTCTTACGTCGCCAGAAAAGCAATTCTGGAAGGAGGATGGCAGGAAATTGACCGCCGACGAAAGATTTAAAGAGCTGGAGAGCAAGAGCTTTCTGCAAAAGCTAGTATGGAGTTTTGGTGTTTGGACAAACCCGAGGGGTATTGGGTGGAGCCATAAGGTCCCTGGATTAAGATCTGCTCCGGCTGGATATCCAGTCTGGTAAGTTTTACCTCAATGGACTCGGAATCACATCTGACAACCGCACAGGAAGTTCGTCTTACAGAAACTCGGATACACATTAGCATTTAGCGTCATACTCGATGGACTAAATCTCTGGTATAAGCATCTTCAAACCACCAGCCCTGATGCGAATTGGACCGTTTTCTCAGAGCCGATTCCTATACGTACCCTGATCGGCCTGAGCAATCTGTTGCGCATCTATTCTGAGATGGCTTTAATGCACTCCTTGACTGCGGCTGTTACCACCGCTCTCAGAATCTACAACCCAAGCGACTGGCCAGCAATTGTAGGACGCCTTTCTGATGCATACACAGTGAAGCGCTTTTGGGGGTGAGTTTCCCGTCCCATCCCAACCTACCGGCCGAAGCTAACCCCATTCCTAGAATGGTCTGGCATCAGTTCATGCGCCAAATAGCCCACTCCGGTGGCCTCCTGCTCTCCCGCGACCTTTTTGCGCTACCGAAAGGCTCATTTCTCGGACGCCTTTTGTATCTTGTGGGCGGCTTCGCGTCGCCGGGTCTGTACCATACAATGGTAGCGGTCTTCGCAACCGGATTCCGTGCTGGATGGAACCCCTGTGGGGACCTGGAATGCTTCGTGATGCAAGCGATTGCCATTCTTGTGGAAGGTTGGGCTATCGATGTGGTGAAACGGACTGGCCATGGTGGAAACACTACGGGGTGGCGAGTGTTTGGGTATTTGTGGTGTGCATGCTGGCTAGGATATTCCCAGCTGCGGTATGTGGACGGATTGAGGCAGGCCGGACTATGGGACGTTGAACTGAGAGTTCTGGGCTACCTACCAGGTGTTTCATTGTAGATTGAGGGTGTGACGAATGGAGGGGAGCTGAGTTCTAAAGCAGAGCGACTTATTACGTATCTCAGGTGCACTTTTCGACTTTGTTCACCCCTATGAGCATAGAATAAACTCTCTTCTGTTTCAACTCAGGCCAACGTTATTTCAAAACTAGTCTTGAATCTAGAACCATTCAAATCCAACATTCTGTCCTTAGTGTACTTCGAGATAACCTTGCTTTATTGCTCATACGTCTTTCATGGTCGTACATTTTCTAAGCTATAAACAGAAGTGACGCTAGCCACCCTACGCAGTGCAGTGGTACTAATTTGGGAAATGCTCCGTCTACAGGCGGGTCTATTTTGCGTCTCCTTATTCTCCGCCTACCTTTATTCCTTTTTTTAGACAGACATCCTTCTTACTTGTAATACATCCCATAATATTATTCTCCGTGGTTCCTGCACTAGGTTGCATCGCCACGTTGATCCTTCGTACAAGCTCTTTCTGCGGGAACCCCACGTGGCTCTCCCTGTCTAGCCAGCCGCACAGCGCATGATCGGCTAGTGGCCTGGGTTGAACTAAATTTCCGTACTAAATATACATATTAGACAGTCTTACCTTGTTCCGAACTTTCACGGCTACATTGTTATTTTGCGTGTGGGATGGGGATAACTGTAATCTGCCTTGGGGCAGAAGCACCCTGTCAACAGCCTAGACTTCTTCCTCGAACAGACGAACGGGTGGCCTGGAGTTGTTTGCGAGGCTACCTTGTCCTAAATTCTCCATACGGCATGTTGTGCTTGCGTTATATTCCGGAAGAATATTTACACATATCAGCTCTAGCCACTTTACAGCTGGGTGGACCTTGATACTACTGTATCTCTTTACTTTATACATATCATATACCATCCCAATTGTTTTGTATACACCTGTTAGAATCTCATGTGATAGATCTTTATGGAACTTGTTGAATCCCTCGTTACCGCAAGCATCCACTTCTTTTGACTTTAGTTAACTTACAACTGCGAACTGACGAAATGTCGGCCCTCACTTCACCACCTTTGACTCGACAGTCTCCTAGTTCTTCAGCGTCTCTCAATGTTGTTTCTGATACCGATAGCTCACCCCAATCTCACGATTCCTCTACCGATGGTACTTCGGTTTCCGGCTCTGAAGAAGAGCCATCCTGGACCCCTGGGAATGCGGCGATTATTGGTATGGCCTGCCGCGTGCCAGGAGCCAGAAACCCACAGCAATTGTGGAAGAATATCATTGAGCAGAAAGATGTTCAAAGAAAGATCCCCAAAGAAAGATTCAACGTGGATGCTTTCTACCACCCCGACGGAACTAACAAAGGCACCGTACGTATCATCTTAGAGACGTCTGTGAGTATACTAACTCGCTGCAGACCAATGCCAAATATGGGTATTTTCTCGACGACGACATCAGCGAGTTTGATTCCGAGTTCTTCCAGATCTCTGGTAAAGAAGCAGAATCTATCGACCCCCAACAGCGCCTTCTCCTCGAAGTTGTTTATGAGGCGCTAGAAAATGGTAAGTTTCGTGGATATTACATAAATCGACAAATGCTGACATTTTTTAGCTGGGATAACGCTGGATGAAATCAGTGGCACCCAGACTTCGGTCTTCTGCGGCAGTTTTACCCACGATTACAGAGAAATGATCTTCAAAGATCTTGAGCACTATCCCAAGTACTGCGTCACCGGCACAGGAGCTTCCATACTGGCCAACCGTATTTCTTACTTCTATAACCTGCACGGCCCCAGTGTCACACTTGACACTGCATGCTCCTCTTCTCTTGTTGGCCTCCATATGGGTGTACAGTCTATTCGTAACGGCGAGGCTGATATCTCCATTGTCGTTGGCTCCGCTCTTCATTTTGACCCAAGTATTTATACAACAATGACCGACCTTGGCTTTCTCTCCGTTGATGGACGATGCCGTGCTTTTGACGCCGATGGGAAGGGATATGTTCGAGGGGAGGGAATTTGTGCCGTCGTCTTGAAGCGAAAGTCCCAAGCTGAAATAGATGGTAATAATATAAGGGCAATTATCCGTGGCACAGGGTGTAATCACGATGGCACCAAAGAGGGCATAACGATGCCTAATTCGGCTGCGCAAGAGGCCTTGATTCGAAGGGTCTACAAGAACAGCGGCCTCAATACCAACGACACTTCCTACTTCGAAGCACACGGAACTGGTACTCAAGCTGGCGACCCTCGAGAGTTGCGTGCTATAGGAGCAGTATTTGCCCCGAATCGTGATTCCACTCTCTATGTTGGCTCAGTCAAGACCAACATTGGCCACTTGGAAGGCGCATCCGGCCTCGCTAGTATCATCAAGACTACTATGTCCTTGGAAGCTGGAAAAATCTTGCCCAATATGCACTTTAACACGCCCAACCCAAACATTGATTTTGAGCAATGGAAGATCACCGTTCCGACTAAGACCATTGAGTGGACTCCAACAAATGGTGTTAGGCGTGCAAGTGTCAATTCTTTCGGATACGGCGGCACCAATGCTCATATTATCCTCGAGGGATATTCAAAGCCAGTAGTCGACAGAGAGGTTGTTACTTTGAGTGCAGCTCACGCTCCAATGGTGGTAAACAGACCCTACCTCATACCTCTTACTTCACACACCGAGAAAGCTGGAAAGCGTTTGAAAGACAATCTCTCCGAATTTCTCGGCGAATCGCCAGATATCAACGCTGCTGATGTAGCTTTCAGCCTTAGTAGCTCGCGTATTTCTAAACACCAATATCGCTCATTCGCTGTTGGAACGGATTCTGCATCAGCAATTGAAAAGCTTGGTGGTAGCGAAACCCCTTGGACTCGAGCCAGCAAGGTGAAGCCCAGGATCGGTTACGTTTTCACCGGTCAAGGTGCGCAGTGGTTTGCCATGGGCCGAGAGCTCATTCAGAAATCTCCCATGTTTCGTCAGACTATTGAGAAGTGTGATGTCATCTTTCAGACGCTGGAGCAACCACCGGCTTGGTCGTGCTTGACTGAGTTGCTCAAGAGCAAGGAGGACTCCCGAGTGAACGGGATCGAGTTCTCCTCATCTCTCACAATCGTAGTTCAGATCGCTGTGATTGATTTGCTGCGTGCGTGGGGCGTTGAGCCGACTGCTGTATGCGGCCATAGTGCGGGAGAAATACCGGCTTCATACGCAGCTGGAATTCTTTCGTTTAGAGATGCCCTTGCCTGTGCCTTTTATCGAGGCTGCGCACTAACCACTGAGCCCGCCAACAAAGTCCTGATCCCTGGTGCTATGATTGCGGTTGGGATCAGTGAAGCGGAATCAATTCTGGAGATAGAACCTTACAAAGGCAAGGTCGTCATAGCCGCTCTCAACAGTCCTACTAGTCTTACGCTCTCTGGAGACGAGCCCGAAGTCGTGGAGCTAAAGGAAAGTTTGGAAAAGAGGAAAGTCTTTGTTCGCAGGCTTGCAGTCGAGAGAGCATATCACTCCCATCACATGGCGCCGTATGGGCCAGAGCTTACGCGGCTCTTGAGGGACGTGAAACCTCGTTCGGCCACATGCCGTATGTTCTCCAGTGTTACTGCTCGTCCTGCAGAGTGGTCAACGATGGATGGTTCATACTACACTTCAAATCTCGTCAGCCAGGTCAGATACCTCGACGCTCTGACGGGTATCCTTATTGACGAAGAGGAAGAGCAAGCGGTTGATGTTTTGATTGAGATTGGTCCTCACCCAGCCCTCAAGGGACCCTCAAGACAAACAATACAGTCATTAAAGTTGGATGTCCCATATTTGGGTACAATCTCTCGAGGGGAGGCCCTTGATTTTGAGGGCCTGCTAGCTTGTGTTGGACAGCTATACGCCATGGGGTACCCTGTCGACCTCGAGGCAGTAAACAGCGACCTCTTCCTTGATGCAGATGACTTAGTACGCAAAGCTCCAGCTGGCCGAACCGTGGATCTTCCAAGCTATTCTTGGGACCATAACAAGTACTGGGCAGAGACTAGGATGGTGAAAAGCTATCGCGGCCGGAAGCACCGCCACTCTATCCTTGGTGCTCCAGTTCCAGGACACATAGAAAAGCATCCTCAGTGGCGCCACTTTCTCCGTCCCCGTGAGCTCCCATGGCTCCCTCACCATATGATTGAAGGCAAGGTCGTCTTTCCTGCTGCGGGATATCTCACCATGGCAATTGAAGCAGCCATCCGCCTAGATACTTGCCCTAAGGATATCAAGTCAATATCTCTCCGCGATATCGCTATCAAGTCTGCTCTTATAGTCTCGGATAGCGACATGGGCACTGAGGTTTTGTTTGAGATGCAACCTGTGTCGACCTCAGCAAAGCAGACTTCGGATACTTGGTATAGGTTCGTTATCAACTCCTATGGTGAAAATGGAATTGTCAATGAGCACTGCTACGGCCTTATTTCCGTTGATGCTGGCGTTTCTGGGTATATTGAGACGGGGCAACCTCCTCTGTCTCTGGCTGCTTTAGAGAAGCGCAGCGACAAGTGCACACCCGCACACAAAGTAAGTCCATCATATTTCTAGTTCTACCACAACCCTGCCATTATGTCTTATCATGCTCTAATTATCTAACCGTCCTATAGTACTATGAGCGTCTCGCAGAAATTGGACTCGGATACGGAGAGGATTTTCAACTAATTTCTGGAGATATCAACAGCGGATCCGGTTTCTCTATGGCTCCCATCACATTGCGACCAAATGCTAATGTGACGATTGAAAACGATCGCTGCATTGTTCACCCAGCTTTCCTCGACGCATCTTTCCACCCCTTCTTTGCTGGCATCGAGTCTCTTATGGGACGGCCACTCGACGGACCTTTTGTACCAACATTCGTGAAGTCAATGAAAATATCCGGCGCTTTTTGCGAGCTCAGCGCTAGTGCAGATGATCACAGCTTATGGGCGTGTACTGAAACTCAACTTCCTGGCGCTCGTCTAGCTATCACCGACGTCACCATTCGATCAGCGGACTGTAGTGAAGTTCTCATCGATATCAAGGGCCTTGAAGCAACGACACTGGGCAGCAGTGCGTCTGAGAATAGTCTCGGACGGTCCCTTTTCTTTCGCACACGATGGCAGGCGGCATTTGATAACCTGGCCGGAACTACCGAGCTTGCGGCCTTTGAGAGTATCGCAGACGTGATGGATATATTTGCTCATCAGCATCCCAATTCCAAAATTCTGCATGTTACTACTGAAACTGCTTCTACGATGGAGCTGCTTCGTTATCTGGGTGGCCGTGAAGGACAACGACGCCGTTTCCAGAGTATAGCCTTGTTTTCCGCCTCCGAGGAATCTGTTGGCGACATCGAAGGCTTAAAAACAATTTATTCGTCTTTGATTGACATTACAGAGCCACAAGCCGGTACTTTCGATCTCGTTGTCTTGAACAAGGAAGTGTCCATTGACATAAAATCTTTCCTCAAGCCTGAAGGTACGATTATCACAAACGGCGTTAGCTACAGTGGAGAAAACATGAGTGTCATTTTCAAGAACAGCATATTCGGGGCCTACCGAGAGGTTCTCGACAATCAGGTTTCAACTAACCCTCTGACGCTCATCATGCCACCAATTGTGTCAAAGAAGACCGAGGACCTGGTCTCAATTATCAAGGCGACGCAAGTTGGAGCTGTGGATATAATATCTTTCGATGACTTAGCGGATATCGGCCCCTCGACTGAAAACGTCGTCGTCCTTGCTAGCTTGGATCTAGATCTTTTCTTCGAAGATGATGCTCACGACCATAACCGTTTTGAAGCCGTCCGAAGCCTTCTAACCAGTAAGGACAAGAACATCGTCTGGGCCGTTAAGGGTGCTTCCCTCGAAACAACAAACCCGGCCCAGGCAATGATCCTTGGCATGGCAAGAGTTGCGCGCAACGAAAACGAAAAGCTGAAAATAGTTACTCTTGATGTGGCCGAAGATGCCAACAATGTCGATATTTCAGAACAAATATTGAAGATATTTGGCAGCCAACTTAAGGAGGACGAGATTGCCGCTAGGGGTGGAACACTGCTTATTCCGAGGATAGAAACTGACGATGACCTTAACTCCAAGCTACCGGAAAATGCCAGAAGCGATCCAATTCTACAACCATTTGGTGGCGGCCAGCCCCTGGTGCTCAAGATTGGCAAGGTCGGCTTGCTAGAGACTTTAGCATTCAGTGTGGATGAAGAGATTGTCGACACTGAGCTTGCCGATGACGAGATTGAGATAGACGTCAAGGCATCCGCAGTTAACTTCAGAGATGTCGCTGCATCCATTGGAATCATTGATGACTACAGACTTGGAGACGAATGCAGTGGAGTGGTACGTCGTGTCGGACGAAGCGTAGAAAGCACCGATTTCCAAATTGGTGACCGTGTCGTTGCTTTCCGACCAGGACAAGGTTCCCACCGCTCCATAGTTCGCAATCCGGCCGCCGCGTCTTATAATATCGGAGATATTCCGTTTGCCACAGCAGCAGCGTTTACACTTGTGATGACCACAGCCTACTATGCCTTCCACGATATTGCCCGCCTCCAGCCTGGCGAGAAGGTATTGATCCATGCCGCGGCTGGCGGTGTCGGTCAAATGGCTGTGCAAATTGCACAGATGATGGGAGCAGAAGTCATTGCAACTTGCGGTAAGTGATATACGGCTCTACTAATATTGCCACGAAACTAATAGTAACATGAATTTCTATAGGCTCTCAGGCTAAGCGTGACCTTCTCAAATCAACTTACGGATTGACTGACGACCACATCTTCTCATCTCGTGATTCATCGTTTGTCAAAGACGTCCTCAACCTGACAAACGGTAAGGGTGTGGATGTTATCCTCAACAGTCTTGCTGGCGACCTCTTACACGCCACCTGGAACTGCATCGCTCGATTTGGTCGCTTCGTCGAGATTGGAAAGCGGGACATCCATGAAAATTCCAAGATTGATATGGAACCTTTCCGTAAAAGCGTTTCGTTTGCTTCCCTTGATATGATCACTATGTATGAGTATAACAAACCCCTGTTACACCGGATTCTCAAGGAATCGTACGGCCTCCTCGAGGAAGGAAAAGTTAAGGCCCCTCAAACAGTCCTTGAGCTTCCTTACTCTGAGGTGGAAAAGGGATTTCGTCTCCTGCAGATGGGAAAGCACACAGGAAAAGTGGTACTTGTTCCACACGAAGACGACATAGTACCCGTTTCCCAGCAAATATACCGCAAGACGAAGCTCTTCAGCGCGAACAAGATATACCTCCTCTGTGGAGGATTGGGGGGCCTTGGTCGCACAATGGCACAGTGGATGGTTCGCAAGGGAGCCCGTCACTTGGCTTTCATGTCCAGATCCGGAGACACTAAGGCTGAAGCAAAAGCTACGGTTGAATGGCTTGAAGCGCGTGACGTTAAAGTAAGCGTCTTTGCAGTTGATGTCACTAACTTTTCAGAGGTCCAGAACAGCATTAAGAGCCTTGGGGATCGTTTGGCCGGTATTTTCCACGCTGCAGTTGTTCTTCAGGATGCTCCATTGAACACAATGACCACCCAACAGTGGCAGAATTGGTTTGTTAACTCCCTTTATCTCAGTCACTCACCACACTTCTTAGACCTACATTAAGAAATATCTCAACGCTCCCGCCATTCTTATTGCCTTAAATGTTCACAAGCTAATTGTTAAACAGCGTGAACCCGAAGGTTCAAGGTGCCTGGAATTTGCATAGAGCTACTCTTCACTTAAACCTCGACTTTTTCATTCCCTTCTCCTCTATTTCTTGTCAAATTGGTTCCATGGGACAAACGAACTACTCCGCTGCCAATTCTTATCTCGATGCACTTGTTCGTTACCGTCGCGGGCTTGGCCTCAATGCTAGCTCAATGGACTGTGGTATGATTGTAGGCATAGGATTGGTTTCTGAAAACGACGCTATGCTGCAATGGCTCACGAAGATGGGTTCTGATGCTGTTAACGAAGACGAACTTCTTTATCAGATTGAAGAAGCTGTCATTGGTGGCTCTCAGATTGTTACAAACAAGCGCGGAGTGGATTTAACTACCACCACCACTGGAGTCAATCTTCAGCGCAAGGATGTTTATTGGCATGCGAGGTCTTTTTTCCGTAACCTCTACGAAAACCACGACGTTGACAGAGGATCAAACTCTGCTAAAGGCGGCAACTCACTTGCTGCAAATCTCCAGGCTGCAACTAACTTGGAGGAGCGAGCTACAATTCTCACATCTGCTTTCATTGAGAAGATCGCGGCCGTTCTTGGTGTCGCGGCAGAAACTATTCAACCGGTCAACCCACTTTCCATGTATGGACTCGATTCCATTGTTGCAGTCGAGTTCAGAAAATGGTTTTCTAAGGAAATCAATGTCGAAATTGCTCTTTTTGACATTCTCTCTTCGAAGTCCATCAGCGCATTGGTCTCAAAAGCAGCTGGACTCGTGGTCATCAACACCACTGTATCAAAGCAGAACAAAGACTCATTCGATACTTCGAATTCCAACGCCAATTCTGGTGATGTGGAACAAAACTCGACCGTAATGCAATCCTCTGACTTCGATGTTATTTCCCTCTCCCGGCCGAGGAACATACCAATGAGCACTTTCCAACGCAGGATGTGGTTCACACACCAGATGGTCGAAGATAAATCCGCACTCAACATTGCCATTGAGTCTCATTTCAAGGGTACACCGGATATGCAGGTGTTTAAGGCTACGCTGGATGAGCTGAAGAAACGAAATGAGATGTTCCGAACTTCATACTTTGAAGGTGACGAGTTTGCCGAGCAAGCGCCGATCGAGGACTTCGAATCGAAACTAAGTTATGAGGACCTCTCGGTTGACAACGACCCAGATGCATCTTTGAAAAGAGTTACTGCCAATATTCAACGCACGCCGCTAGACATTGAAAATGGTGAGGTAATGAAATTAGCTCTTTTCAAGCTCAGGGATGAGCATTTTGTTTTTGTTACTATCTTCCACCACATCGCCATTGATCGTGGTTCTTCAAAGGCAGTTTTCGAGCAGATCATCTCACTTTATGATGCACTTAAAAAAGGAAAGAACCTCGCAACTGTCCCTCCACCTAGGATCTCGTACATTGATTTTGCCATCTGGTACGAGACCCATCTCCAAAGCGAAGGAGTCCAGTCTGAGGCCAAATTCTGGACGCAAAAGCTGCACGGTATCAGCCCAACATCTAAGCTTTTGCCCTTCGCCAAGTGCATACGCCCTGAAAATGCGGATAACTCAAGGGCTACGATCAAACAAACAATTCGATTAGAAATGCTTAAGCGTCTAAGGAGAGTGTGTACTCGAATGGGCACCACTCCATTTCAGTTCATTCTCGCAGCTTTCCGAGCCTTCCTTTATCGATACACAGAAGAAGAGGATGTCACCATTTTAGTTACGGACGGGAATAGACCTCGTGCTGATCTTGAAGATGTTCTTGGATTTTTCGTCAACCTGATCCCCATTCGACTCAACGAAAATCTTGACGCAGAGTTCGACAAGCTTCTCGGAAGTACTAAAACTGCGTCTGTAGAGGCCATTGAGCACAGTCAGATTCCTTTCGACTCTATTGTCGACGCAGTTAACTTGCCGAAGAGCACCAGCACGTTTCCAATAAGTCAAATTATTTTCAACTACCAAATGCATGGTACAATGCCGCAATTTGCAACCCAAGACTTCGAGATCAACAATGTAGTTAACCACGATATTCCGACCGCTTGCGAGATAGCTCTGGAAGCAATAGAAGATCCCGATCGTGGTCTCGATCTCCGCTTGGAATTTTCAACCACCCTCTATTCCGATGAGGATATGGACAGGTTCTTTGACAACTTCTCGATTTTCTTGACGAGCCTCATTCAAGACCATCGCCAGTCAGTTTCTGAGGTGAAAATGACTGGTCCAAAGGAGCTTGAATATTTGAAGACAAATTTCTGGAATCTAGACTTTAAAGAAAGCACTTGGTTGAATACAACTATCGTCACAAAGATTCTCGCAATCGCTCAGGCAACACCAAATGCCGTAGCGGTTCAGACAGGAGAGGGAGTGACACTCTCGTACAAAGAACTTGTCGACCAGGCAAGGGGGGTCGCAGGAAGCTTAGCTGACATTGGGCAGGGGACATCTATTGGTATCCTAGCGCACCCAGGACCTGATGCCATTGTTGCGATGGTTGGCACCCTTTTCCGTGGGTATGGCTACCTATTTCTAGATCCAGAGTTTGCGACTCAGCGACTGAGCTTTATGGCATCTGACTCGGCTGTCAAGCTCATCTTAGTCGGCGCTGGTCTTGAGGATGTCGGGACAGCCGTGGCTTCTAATATTGCGTCTTCACCTCAGATGCTGCAAATCTCAATTGCAAAGAGTGGTAACGAGTTGCTAAGGTATGAGGAAGCCTCTGCAGATGGCCCCTTTTATACTGTCTATACATCTGTGAGACTCGCAGACCATACCGCATAGCGTCGCTAAATTTTTAATTCTAGGGCTCCACAGGAAATCCAAAAGGCGTAGTGTTGACTACTTGTAAGTTTACACCCCGTGTTTCGAGAATCATACTGAGTCTCTGTAGCCAATACGCAACAAATGCTATCGACGATGCAGCATGATTATTCCTTTACCTCAAAAGACAAATTCCTCCATCAATCGTCTATGAGCTTCGACCTTTCTATTGTACAAATATTTTCTGCTTTGACTTGCGGTGGAACCGTTTGCGTGGCGTCTTCTACGGAACGAAAAGATCCCTCTTTACTCAGTGCATTTATCCAGGAAGCAGGAGTAACCATTACTTACTTCACACCTACTCATTTCTCATTACTCATAGAACAATCGGCAGATGTTTTGAGTAAAACGAATAGTTATCGCCTAGCATTCTTTGCTGGAGAGCGTCTCTCTGCTCGGCTGGTGGATAAATTCCGCGGGCTCGGAACTCCAGCCATGATTCTTAATACTTGGAGCCCTAGTGAACTTGTCGTTCAAACTTGCATTCACAAAGTCTCTTCCTCTGAAACTGAAAATATCAACATCCCAATTGGATACCCGATGGCAAACTGTCGCCACTATATCGTTGATCGGCAGATGAACCCGGTTCCAAGATCAGTTGTTGGAGAAATCTGTGTTGGAGGCGCTCAGGTTGGCGCTGGCTATCTCAACAGGCCAGATCAAAACGCAACATCTTTTGTACGAGACCCCTTTTGTAACGAGGAAGATTTCACACGCGGATGGCAGAGAATGTTTCGAACCGGAGACAAGGGTCGCTTCTTGCCGGATGGCCAGCTAGAATTTCATGGCCGGATCGCGGGCGATAAACAGATCAAGCTCAGAGGATTTCGAGTGGATCTAGGTGAGATCGAACATCAGATCTTCCTCAAAGCTTCCGAAATTCCCGGGCCCAAAATTGTGGATATATCAATGGTCGCAAGACCTCTCAACGGATCACAAAGCTATGTGGATGATCGGCAGCTCATCGCTTTTATAGTCTGCAGCGAAGCACTTCGCCCTGCTGAAGAAGTCCAGTTCGTGACGACAATCCACCAACGAATTGGCGAACATCTTAACCCGTACATGTTGCCAAACGGCTATCAATTCTTGAGCGAGCTACCTACGACAATTGGGCGCAAGGTGAACAGACAGAGTCTGCTATCGATGGACCTTCGATTAACCTATCCTTCTGGAAACTCATCTGGTCTAGAACTGGATGCGAATCCCAGCGACGTTCTCAAAGAGACTCTAAGCTCAGTCACTCAATTCTTTCGAGAAGCTTTGAAACTTACTAAGGAACGAGTTATAAACCCCAGCGATAATTTTTTTCAGCTTGGAGGCCAAAGCATTCTCTTAATGCGGTTGCAATCGAAGTTGAATCGGAAGTTTAAGAATGCGCCAACCTTGCCAGAGCTCTTCAAGGGGCCAACCCCGATTATAATCTCGCAGAAGATTTGCGGAATGCCCATAACTACGACTACGCCTGCCGGCGCCGTGGAGACAAAGGCGCCCATCGATTGGGTTTCCGAGGCCATTTTACCAATCGACAAGCGATATCAGGTTCCAACCCACTTGGCAACATCCACTTCTTTAAATGTTACAGACATACTCATGACAGGTGTGGAGTCTTTCATTGGCCTCCACGTGTTTGCGGCGATGGCGTTGTCCAGACCTACGAAGCGTATACACATACTTGGCTCTGAAGCCCCTATTTCATCAGCAGGGCTTTTGGAAGGCCTACAACACTATAAGCTTCTAGATAATCAGGAGACGCGGACGAATGTACTCAACCAGGTTGTTTTTATTCAAGGGAGCTTGATAGAACCACGATTCGGTCTTAGCGATGCGGCTTTCAGTTCCCTCGGCCGTTCAATTCAATCAATCTATCACCTCGGTGGGCAGATGTCCTTATTAAAGGACTATAGCAGTTTGAGACGCGCAAATGCAGGAGCTACACTTGATCTCATCGAATTAGCATCCCTAGGACAGGGTACAGAGATCCAATACTTGTCAACATGGAGTGTTCCTCACTTGCAAACACATCGGGCAGCGAAGCGAAACCTTGATCGTGTCAATACGATGGAGAACACGCCAGATCACTTCCAGCCATCTGAAGATGCCGAGCTCGCCTACTTCAAATCTCGATGGGTATCCGAAATGCTTCTTACAAGAGCAGCAGAGCGTGGACTTAACGCAAACATCTTCCGTGCTTCTGCCGTATCTGGTAGTACTTTGACTAATGTCCCAGCTCCTGACGACGACTTTGTTCGCCGCATGATTCTAGAAATGATCGAGCTAGGCAGTGTCCCAGATTTGGATCATACCGCTAGTATGCCACCATTTTCTGTCGATTTCATCCCGGTCAACTATCTCGCGGATGTTTTGCGAGACATCTCGACGAGCGATGAGATTCGCCAAAAGAAATCAGATCGTGGCCGCAAGATTTCTGTCTACCATGTCGGTAACCCGAACCCACTGAATTTATGTGACCTGCCGGCCTTGATTCCACGGATCCGAGCAGATGGAAAGGCAGGCGAATTGGTGCCGCTCAAGGATTGGTTGGCACTTATGAAAGCAAAGGCAAATACCGAGGTGGATATTTTGAGATGGGAGGCTGTCAAGAGTATTTGCGAATCCGGGCATGTCATGTTCGCGCTGGATAGGTCAGAGACGCTGGAGGCGTTGAGAATCGTGGGAGGTTGTGAGACTGTGGATAGTTGTCCTGTGGTTGACGAGAGCTTCTTGCGAGAGTTGGGCAGTCACTGGTGATATTACGGGGAATTTTGGGATCTGATTTTCACTATTTGTTTTTGTGATTGAGCGTAGAGGCAGCATTGGTCACTTCGGGTGTTAGTTTGTGCGATTCACGGTAGTTTAGTTGGTAAATAGTTCAATTCTCATTTTCTATACCCTACTTATCTCTCGTATTATGCCACAAATATCTGTTTTATCCTTCAAAGTATTATATTTGATTATGAACTCATTGTTGTTCACTATATCTACTGAAAGATATGGCCCTTCCATAATATAGTTGTCGAAACCGAGTCTCGCCACGCCTTGGTGATGGGGCTCAAAGTCTGCCGGGACGGCATGTATACAGGAATGGCAAATACTATCTATAGATTTTCCGCTTGATTTATTTGTAAATAGTATCTTTTTTTAAAAGTCTACAATATAATAATTCCCGTCCAAGAAGATGGTGATCTGCTTTCAAGAATGTTGTTACATCTCTTGATAATAGGCGAGCCGGAAACCAAGTCGGAAGCTCTATTGTAAACCTCCAATTACACTACATAACAGCAGATACCGAGGCACCACGAGGAAGAGCCCCGCGAAGAGGATAAATGGAGTTTTTTGTTGTTATGAATAAATATCCGCCCGCGGGCGGAACAAAAGGGTTGACCGTTGGTTCGGCCTAATTTTGGGTCCGCGGTGGCTTAAGGTGGGTACGGCCGAATATAACTTCCGTTGTGGCTTTAAGGAGGCGTCTAACAAACGCGTCCTCGTAACATGCTTGGTTGCACATGTGCGCGCATAGGTACGCAACCAAGCACGGTATGACGAAGGATCGGATGCCTATGTGAATTCTATTTTGGTTCAAAACCACTACGTGATTACTTATATATAAGATTTGGCTGCACATGAATGCAGTCATATATTCAACCAGTTCTCAGGCAATGGAAATCAACAAGGGTATTGCATTCTTCGGCGCCACCGGTGGCTGCGCAGGCGCCTGTCTCGCTCGCTGTCTGGAAGCGGGTTATACCTGCAGCGCTCGTAGGTTTCTTTTTCCAAGCACACACTCATCGCATATATACCTAACATTATCCCCCAGTCGTGCGCAACCCCCAAAAGCTCATTGATCTCCTCGCAACCCATGACATATCTCCTGAGACGATCGCATCCCGCCTCACAGTAATTACTGGCAACGTCAAGGACCCCGACAATGTCGCGCAAACCATCCTCCCTACTACCTCAATTATCGTCTCGGGCATCGGCGTTTCGCCTGTGTGGAAAGAAGGCGCCTGGTTCCCTATCCTCGATGACTGGACGATCTGCCAAGACGGGGTTTCTACCATCCTAGAAGTTCTTCGATCGAGACGAACTGCTGCTGTGAAGCCCCTACTAGTCATCATCTCTACCACAGGAATCAGCAAATTCGGACGGGATATTCCGCTCCCCATGGTGCCGTTATATCACTTCATGCTGAGTGTGCCGCATAAAGACAAAGAGGCAATGGAGCTCATGATTATTGACGCCATGAATAACCAGAAAGATAATGATGCGATAATTGGAGAGTACGTAATAGTTCGCCCAAGTTTGCTCACCAATGGACCTGTTTGTGAGGGGGCGGTGAGATCCGATGTAGAGGATGGAGATGTTGCGAAGAATGCTATTGGGTATACCATCTCGAGGAAGGATGTTGGGGGCTACATTTTTGAAGAAGTGGTGCAGAAGTTTACAGCACCAAATGGGACTGGGAGGATTGTGGCAATTACTTATTAGGCGCCTTCTTTTATACCACGATATAAGATGTGTACGACTAACGATAAAGTCAGCTTTCTTCTGAATACATTGGTTTTGAAAACCTAACTCTACGCGGTATTCTTTATCCCCTCGCTTTTTCCTACTGTTGTGAAGGTAGTTAATGGACAGGGGACGAGCATATTGGTGATCTAATTAAAGATAGAGGACTGTGAAATATGAAAATGCGAAGCCGTCCCTTTAAATGATTTTGTTGCCTTATCAGTCCTTGCCTTGCTCACCCGTGTAGCTCACCCTCCTCACCCCTACTCACCCCTGCTCCACCCCAAGACTACACTTGAGCCATGAAGGGTCTTGATTCCGCCCTATTCCCATTGGCACAATTGAGACCATCAAACCGCGTCCGCAACAATTTTCCTAATATCAATCTCAGATAGAACAAAAAAAAAGCAAGCCCTTACGAACATATTCTATCCTCTTATCAGTTGATTGACAACGCATAGCCCAGTATAAAACTGTATATGTGCTCAAAATAGGCGAACATCCTTGGTAAGAGTAGTCGTTGTTAAGAAGGAAAGCATTCCAGTCGCCTTATTGTCACCAGCGCAGACCAGCTCCAGCAAACAAGTCTCTGCAGCCAAACAATTTTATTACAATGGCTATTATAGTCCTATTGCTTCTCCAAGAACCCCCTGACTTTCAGATGTGCGAATCGAAAGTATTTAGCACAATCCACAAAAGTAAATACTCGAAAGTACATACATACACAATATCTCTTCTCTCCCCTCAGAGCTCATCCACCCCCCCCCCCCCC